>CAUYLG010071320.1:0-169309 GCA_963573385.1 Cacajao melanocephalus | reverse complement strand
CATTCTAGCCTGGGCAATAGAACAAGAATCCCGTTCTCTCTCCCTCTTTCTCTTCCTCTTTCTTTCTCTCGTACATTCTTTTTTTTCTTTCTTTCACTCTCACTTTCTTTCCTCTCTTTTTCTTTCTTTCAAAAAAAAAAGATTAAAATAAATAAATAAATAAAATAAAATAAAATAAAATAAAAGTTTCAAATAGAAAACAAATGACAGGAGGTTGTTTTTCCATTTGGAAAAAAAAGTAAAAAATTATACAACTTTATCATTCTGAACTTCGGTTCCCATATTCCAAAAACTTCTGTCTTTCAAAAATTATTCTATTTGCATGTTCATTTACATATTACTTCACTCCAGTCATTCATGTGCTAATTTATTTAACCAACATTTACTAGAAAATCATGCTTAAGAGCACTAGGCACACAAATTTTTTTAAGATGCTGTTCTTGCTCTTAAGAGGTTCATGTTGGGAGGATACCATGCCGTAATACATATCAATGTTTGCAGCTCAGAGGCAGGCACCTGGCAAGACAAATGTCAGTTTCCTTATTTCCTTGCCATATCCCATACACTCTCCTCTTTATAATGAAAATAATTATAAGAGCTAGTTTTGTGATGGGAACTAGATTTTGTGATAGAAGTTATCTGCAATGTATTAGCAACATTATCATACCTTATTTTGCAGTAAACCATTTTATTCCATGTTCCTTCAACATAGAAACATTTCTATATGAAATGAATTTATACTGAAACAAATATTTTTAATAGAAAAGAAAACCTATTTGTCCTCACTGATCATGCTATTTTAAATATATTTAAAATAATTGAAGTTATATGGGAGCTGGAATTTCACCAACAGCAGCTGAGGGGTCTATATTGTATATGTACTTGTTGTCCTATCACTTCTTCCTGAAATTGATTCATGTGATTCTATTTTCTCAAGAATTGAAACATTCCGAGAATAGCGGCCATGCCACTTTTCCTTTAATTAGGTTTCCAGTGCTTAGTAATTACTGTAGGCAGATATTAACTATGAATGGTGACTGCCTGACTTTATAATATGCCAATATGTCCAACCTGTGCTAATCTACATTGTGCAAAGGATAATTCATTTAGAGGTCAACATTTTCATATGGCATTATCAATATCTTTCAAGAGTGAAGTCTTCTCTGGGAAGTTTCAGTTAAATTCTTGTTAGCGTTTAGTTAGCATTTCAGAAATTTGTACGAGATACCAATGATAAAGAGGAAACAAATAACTAAGCAGTCTCCACAAAGGCATTCTCTCCACCTGATACATGTTTATTTTGTAAAATTTGTATTGTATAAACTTTTAAATACACATTTAAAATTTTTACACTTATAAAGTATAAAATATTTCTAGCTTTCCCTGAAAATTGACAATCATTTTGTTGTCAATCACATATATTAATTGTCAAAAATGTTGTCATTTCATTTTGGTCTTTTTTAAAGTCCATGGACACAAATTTTCCTCATGACAATATTAATGCTCCTTATTAGCAATGTGGTTATCCCAGTTTGGGGCAGAATTGTAAGCAATATTATATAAATGTGAAGTACTGCATAGTTATAGTATAACTGAAAGAAATGTTGGGATTTTCCATGTTCTGGCAACAGCTGTGAATAGAACTAACATGTATCAGTAATGTCATTCCTGAGAAGAGGACAAGATGATTAAGGTTGAAGTAGTGGCGGGGCAGTGTGGGGGCAGGGATTATTGATTGGAACAGAAATAGCACTTCCTAGCTGATCTTGAGCACTAAGTATACTATGCAATAAAATAAATTTTAATAATTATTTTATAAATAGATCAGCCATGATTAAAATAACTCAGAATTTTTACACACTAATAGTCACTGAGGAAATGAATTAAAATGAATGGTTAAATTTATAGAGGAAATATTACCACAGTTAAATATATTAATATTACTATTTTAATCAGTATGTCCTCCCATTCTATTCAAAGTCACTTCTCTACTCATCGAGATAAATGCATATCTGATTGCCTCCTTTGGAGAAGCTAATTAGAAACTCAAAAGAATGTAACCATTTGTCTCTTATGACCTGGAAGCCTCCTCCCCAATTTGAGTTGTCCTGCCTTTCCACACAGAACCAGTGTTCATCTCACATATGTTGACTGATGTCTCATGTCTCCCTAAAATGTATAAAACCAAACCGTGCTCTGACCACTTTGGGTACACGTCATCAGGACCTTCTGAGGCTGTGTCATGGCTACATATCCTCAACCTTGGCAAAATAAACTTTCTAAATCAACTGAGACCTGTCTCAGATTTTCAGGGTTCATGCCTTCAATGAGTCCATTGGTAGACTTGGCATGACCAAAATGTGGTGGTGAGGGGGGATTAATTAGCTTATAGACATGTCAGTAGAAACTTTCTGAACTAAAAATCAAAGGAAAAAATGAATAATTTTTTTTTTAATAGAAAAAAGGATTAGGACTTTAACAAATTTGGAGTAGAAATTTGAGTTGAATTACCTAATTCAAATCATAAAGCACTGGTTATAAAGTATCTGTATTACACATAAAGTAATACATTGCTATTTAAAAGTGGACCTAGATTAGTTGTGATTATATTTCAAAATTTTAAGGCAACAACTCAAAATCTTAGTATGATTGAATAGCAAGAGGGGAGAGATTGAAATCATAAAATGTTCATTTGAAGGTAGAAAAGGCAGAAAGGGGGAAGAATAAAAGAAAAAAGAGCAACAAATAGAAAATAGTTACAAATGTAATAAATATGTCTTAGTCCTTTTGAATTGCTATAACAATAACACAGACTAATTTATAAGGAGCAGTAATATATTGGCTCATGGTTCTCAAGGCTGGGAAGTCCACACTGAGGGGCAGGCATCTTCTGAGGGCCTTCTTGCTGCATTCTCCCATGGTGGGAGGGCAAAGAGGGCAAAAGGGGGCTTAACTCATTCTTTATATAAGATACTCACTCCTCCTATAACAAATCCACTCTTGTAATAACAGCATTAATTCACTCATGAGACAGGTGCTCACAGGATCGAAACACCTCCCATTAGGCTCCACCTCCCAACAGGCTCTACCTCCCAACACCAATACATTGGGGATCAAGTTTTCAACATATTAACTTTAAGGGACACATTAAAATAGCAAGATACTAAATCAACTATATCAATAATCACTACACAAGTGAATCACTTAAATCAATTAAAAAACAGATTGTCAGAATGGGGGAGAAAAACCAACAAGACCCAACTATTATGATAAGAATATAAATATAAGGAATTGAGTAAGTTAAAAGATATACCATGTTAATACTAATCAAAAGAAAGCGGGAGTAGTTATATAAATTTCAGACAAAGCAGACTTCAAGGAAAACTATTTGTTATAAAGAAGGTATTATATAATGATAATGTGGTTAATTACCCAAGACATAAAATACATAAAAAAATATTTGTTTATATATAAATCCACTATTAGAGACTTCAGCACTGCTTTATCATTAATTACTAGATCAAAGAGGCAAAAAATCAGTAAGAATACAAATTCAACATATTTCTAAATAACACTGTGGTCAAAGAAGCCTCATGAGAATTCAAAAAGTGTTTTGAATTAAATGAAAATGAAAATACAACTTATCAAAAATTGTGAAATGCAGCAACGAATGAATAGATGGAAATCTATAGCATTAAATGCATTTATTAGAAGAAAGACCTAAAGTTAATCATCTAAGTTCCATATTAGGAAAATAGAGAACAGAGAGTAATTTAAACATAAAACAATCCAAAGAAATAAAAAACAAAGAAATTAATGTAATTAAAATCAGTAAAATACACAAAATAAAAAAACAAATCTGCCTTTTTGAAGAGGTTGATAAAATTGATAAACCTCTAGGTACTTTAACCAGGAAAAATAGAAGATAAAAATTACCAATATCAGAAATAGAAGAGCAATCTCATGGGTATTAGAAGGATAATCAAGGAATGCTACAGACAACTCTATGCCAACTAATTTGATAACTTTGATAAAATTAATCAATACCTTGAAAGATAAAAACTACAAAATCCTCACAATAGATAATCTGAATAGGTATATATTGATTAAAGAATTTGAATAAATAATACCTTCCAAAGAAGAAAGCGGCAGTCCCAGACTTCACTTGTGAATTCCACAAAACACTTAAGAAATAATAATTTTCCACAAAAAATATATAGGGAACACTTCCTAATATTGTTAGGCTTGGTGTTCCCACCCAAACCTAATCTTGAATTGCAATTCCCATAATCCCCATGTGTGAAGAGAGAAACCAGGTAAAGTTAACTGAATCATGAGGTGTTTCCCTCATGCTTTTCTTGTGATAGTGAATGAATTTTCACAAGATCTGATCATTTTTTAGGGGGTTCTTTCTTCTTCCCTTGGCACTACTTCCTGCCACCTTGTGAAAAACATAGATACAAAAATCCTTAACACATCAGCAAATTAAATCTAACAAAGCATAAAAAGAATTATACACCATGACCAAGTGAGATTTATTCCAGTTATGCAAAGCTAGTTTAACTTTTGAAAATAACATAATCCATATCAACAAGCTAAAAAAGAAATTATGCAATTATAATCAATTGACACAGAAAAAAACACTTGACAAAGTCAAACACCTGTTCATGATAAATACTCTTAGCCAACTAGGAAAAGGGGAGAACTTCTTCAAATAGATAGAGAACATGTAGAGAAAAAATATACAGTTAAACTGTTTAGTTTCCTCCTAAGATTAAGGACAAATAAGGATATTCCTTCTTTCCCTTACAATCAACATTACACTGGAAGTCTTAGCTAGTGAAATAAGAGGAAAAGAAAATAACCAGTATGCAGATTGAGAAGGAAGAAATAAAACTGTTCACAGATGCTGTGATTGTCTATACAGAAATCTCAAGTAACCGACAAAAAATATTTCTGGAACAAATAAGGGATTATAGCAAAGTTTCAGGACATAAGGCCAATAGACAAATGCCAATTACCTTCCTATATACAAACAATTATTACAAACAATTGGAATTTGAAGTTTAAAAAACAATACCAATATTGTTAGCATCCCTCCTCAAAAATGAAATACTGTCATAAACCTAACAAAGCATACACAGCATCTATATGTATGACACATTCAATGCAAGCCCAATAAAAATCCCAGCAACTATTTGGTAGATACTGACAAACTGAGCTAAAGAGTATATGAAAAGGTGAGATTTCTACAATTGCTAACACAACACTGAAGAACAACAAAACTTGGGGACTGAAATACTCTGCTTCAAGTTTACTGAACAGCCAACTGTAAACTACACATCATGGTACTGGACAAAGGATAAACATCATAGATAAATGGAACAGAACAAGGAGTCCAGATATGGGCACCCTGATCCTTGATAAAGCAGCAAAAACATTTCAATGCAAATAGTATAGTTTTTAAGCAAATCAAGCTGGGACAATTGGAAATCCATATGCAAAATGTAATCCTACATACCAGCCTTATAACTTTTGCAAAAATTAACTCAAATAGGACCTTAAATCTAAATGCTAAACTACAAAACTTGCAAACCTTGAAAACTTCTAGAATAAAACATAAGAAAGTATCTAGGTAACTTTGAATTTGAGCATCAGTTTTTAGACACAATATCAAAAGAACAATCCGTGAAAGAAAACAATTGATGTGTTGATATTTAAAACCTCTTTTCTGTGAAAGGTACTTTTAAGCAAAGGAAAAGATAAGCCATGGACTGGATAAAAAGTACTTATAAATCCTGAAACTGATAATTTGTATTCAAAATATTTTTTAAAACCCTCAAAACTTACCAATATGCAAACAACCTGATTAAAAAATGGGCAAAAGATCTGAATAAAATCTCAAGAAGATATATAGATAGAAAATTAGGAAAGTTTATAATATTTTTCATGAGGGAATTACAAATTAAAATAACAATGAAATACCACTATATTAATTACCCTACTAGAAGGACTGAACACTCTTTCAAACTGACAAAACCAAATGCTTGTGAGGTTGAGGAGCAAAAAGTACTTTTCACTCATTTATGGTGGTTGCTGTCTTCCAATGGCACAGCCACCTTAGAAAACAGCTTGGCAGTTTATTTCTAATATAAGATCTAACCTTTGTGCATATATATATTTACCCAACTGATTTGAAAACTTTTGTACACATAAAAACTGTACATAAATGCTTATAAAGGCATTATTCATAATTGGAAACTGGAAGCAATCAAGTTGTCCAATAGGTGAACAGATAAACAAATGGTCATGGTTTGCATGCATCCATGCAATGGAATATTATTCAGTGATTAAAACAAAAAATAGCTTTAGAGCCATGGAAAGATAAAACTTAAATACAAGTTGTTAAGTGAAAAAAAGTCTGAAAGGGCTACATACTTTATGGTTTAAACTGTAAGATATTCTGCAAAAGGCAAATCAATAGAAACAAAAAGATCAGTTGCTGACAAGGGTTCTTGGGGAGTGGAGAAGGTTGAATAAGTGAAACGAGCAAACTATTCTGTCTAATCCTGTAATGGTGTATACATAGCATTATGCATTTGTCAGATGGATGTTACAACATAAAAAGTTAAACTTTATGGATGCACATTTAAAAGCCATTTAGGAGATTGAAGTGGGGATCCCAGGAAGGAATTCAGACTCTGACAAAACTGTGTAACAAATGTAGCATACTGAAACATTAAGGGGAATTTATAGAATTAAATGCATATATTTGAAGAAAATAAAGATTGCATATCAGTGATGTTATGTATCTCAAGAAATAAGCAAAAGAATAGCAAAATGAACAAAGAAAATAGAAATAAGAATTTGAATGGAATAATAAACAGTTGGTGATATTGTCCAAGGAGGTGAGAGAGGGAAGAGAGGAAAAACAAAATGTCCTTATAGAAGAGATTAAAAAGGCCAAGTGTGGTGGCTCATGCTTGTAATTCCAGCACTTTGGGAGACCGAGGCAGGTGGATCACGAGGTGAGGAGTTCAAGACAAGCCTGGCCAAGATGGTGAAACCCTATCTCTACTAAAAATACAAAAATTAGCTGGCCCTGATCGTGGGTGCCTGTAATCCCAGCTACTTGGGAGGCTGAGGCAGAAAATTGCTTGAACCAGGGAGGTGGAGGTTGCAGTGAGTCGAGATCACTCCACTGTACTACAGCCTGGGTGACAGAGCAAGACTCTGTCTCAAAAAAAAAAAAAAAAAAAAAAAAGAAAAAGAAAAAAAAAGAAGGGATGAAAAAGGAGCCATCACCATAGTTCCTACAGATATGGAAACAATAAGACTATTAAAAACTAACTTATGCCAATACATTTGAAAATTTAGATAAAATAGGCAAATTCTTGCACAAACATAAATAACTAAAGATGACACACCAACAAGTATAAATGAAGTCATACATTGATGCAAGTTAAATTCATATTTATATTTACATATGTGTATACATGTAAATAACTGTGTATATACACACACATCTCTATATAAACTATCTGACCAAATTACGTTTATTTCAGAAATTTGAGGTTAGAATTTGAAAACCAGTCAATGTAATTCACCAGATTAAGTAGAAAACACATATACATATATCAAAAGATTAAAAAAACATTTTGTAGAAATAATACATGATAAAAACTCAGGCAAAATAGAAAGATAAGGAAATTTCCAGCATCATAGGCAGAATTTTAATAATGGCCCCAAATGACCCTTGTATTTGTATAATCCTCTACCTTTTGAATGTGAGTGGAACCTGTTAATTTAATGTGCTGTTACTCCAGTGATGTTTCATTGTATCTCTAAAGGGTGGGGCTTAACATAATCTAATGGCCAAAAACCCTTTATAAACAGTTTCCTCTTTCTGATAGTAGAAAGGAAAGTAAGGGAGACTCAAGGTACCAGGAGCTGTGACTGACATTGAGCAGGGCAAAAGGGACCTCAATTCTTCATTCACATTGAATTTTGCTAACAACCTGAGTGAGCCTGCAACTGAATTTTTCTCCAGTTTTTAGATAAGTCCCTAGCCAACATCTTGATTTTGACCTTCTAGACCTTAAGCACAGAACCCAACAGAAGCCGCCAACTTGATCTATGGAACTATGAGCTAATAAATATTGTGTTGTAAGCTATTAAATTTTTGATAAATTGTTATACAGCAATACATCTAATCTGATAAATTATGCTCCTTCCAAATAAGCAAAAAAAAACCTATATAGCATACCACAATTAAAGGTGAAATATTTTTTACTTTGAAATTAAAACTTATTGGCCAGGTGTGGTGGCTCACACCTGTAATCCCAGCACTTTGGGAGGCTGAGGCAGGCGGATGACTTGAGGTCAGGAGTTCGAGACCAGCCTGACTAACATGGTGAAACACTGTCTCTACTAAAAATACAAAAATTAGCCAAACACAGTGGTGGGCGCCTGTAATCCCAGCTACTCCAGAGTCTGTGGCAGGAAAATCACTTGAACCTGGGAGGTGGAGGTCGCCATGAGCAAAGATCAGACCATTGCACTCCAGCCTGAGCAACAAGAGCAAAACCCCGTCTCAAAAAAAAAAAAAAAAAATTAAAACTCATTAAAAATTATCAACACCTATAATCAATGTTTTTGCTAGACATCTCAGCCAGTAAAAATGAAGTGTCATTTTTCAAATAGTTTTGAACATAGAAAATCAACAACTAAAAATAGAACCATTTAGAATTCTCATTGAATTCAAGGTTATTATACAAAATCAATTGTATTTCTATAGACTAGCTACAATGAATAAATTGAAAATAAGAAAAATATTCATACTAGCTTCTGGGTCAAAGATACTATATTTAGGGGGAAATCTCATATATTTAGGGGGAAATCACATATATTTAGGGGGAAATGTCATCTCTCAAAGAATGGCATTTGAAATACTGTGGAATTTTTTCACAAGATAGAACGTTTCAGTGTTAGAATTTTCAGTCATCTAGGTATTAATCAAAGTTACTTTCTTCCATGTTCAGAAGCTTTGTATTTCCACTTTCTATTTGCCCTATGTTTCTGGCATGTCCGTATTTAACTAAATACAGGTAAATTGCAGGCATTTTTAGCCTGTGAACAGTCACTCCCTCCAATGCCTCTTGCTGTGGGTTGCTTGAGCCCTTTTTCATCCACTCCGGCTGTGACTTAGAATCACTGAAGGAAGCTGCGAAAAATATTGGTATCCAGACCTCACCCTCTGGCTTTGGGTACAAGCTCGGATTTATTTTAGCAGCTTTCAATGAGACTCTAATGTACCTCCAAGGTAGAGAATCATTTGCTGAGGCTTATAAAACAGTTCTTAACTATGGCTGCACATTAGACTCACCTGGAGAGCTTTTAAAAATACGGATGACTAGGCCCTACCCCAAATTAATTAAGTCAAAATCTCTGGAGTATGTCTGTGATTGCAGTAGTTTTAAAAAGCTCTCCAGGTGATTTCAGTGTGCTGTCAGGATTGAGACTCTCTTGTACACAACCTGTTTCTTAGGGAAGTAGTCTCACTTATCACCACATTTGTTTCAGGTGGAGAATAACCTTCTCCAGGTTAATCAACTAATGTTGTTGATTCTCTTAGAAACAAGTGGAGATCTATGCCACTGGAGTTTGATTTTCAAGACACTGGCTTTCAATAATTTTTTAACATACTAAGTATGGATTAGCATTTATTTATGTTTATTTTCCTAAAGTGATAGGATATGATGGCCCATTTACCTCTACTATTTCTATACTACTTTCTTATTTATTTTTATAAATTTAGGGGGCTCAAGTGCAGTTGTTACATGGATATATCGTATAATGGTGAAATATGGGCTTTTAGTGTACCCATCACCTGAAGAGTGTACTTTGTACACAGTAGGTAGTATTTTATCCTTCGCCCCCTCACCCATAGGCTGGCACATTCAAGACTCAGTAATTTCTTATAACTTAACCTGCTTCTTAAATTGACGTTTCTCTCTCCCTTTCCTTAATTACACGTAGGGGCAGTATAATTTGCTGACTAGTCCATTTGTACTGCTATAACAGAATACCTGAGCCTGGATAAATTATAAATAACAGAAACTTGTTTCTTACGGTTCTGGAGGGTGGGAAATCCGAGATCAAGACACCAGCATCCACAAGGCCTTCTTGCTACATTCTCACACAGCAGAAGGCGGAAGAGCAGGCCCTTATATAAGGGTGCCTAATCCAATGAGGGCGAAGCCCTTGTGACCTAATCACCTCTTAAAGTCCCACCTCTTAAAGCCCCACCTCTTAACATTATCATATTGGCAACACCTGAATTTTGGAAGAGACACATTCAAACCATAACACTAGTATTCTGTGCATTCATGCTTTTAAAAAAAATTTTGGTTTTTGCCCCAGGTATGTAATTTTCTAATATCATCCTCTAAATTTTGTTTTGCATTCTCTTTTAGTGAGAAAAGGGATATTCAGAAATTGGGGGTCTGATAAAAGCATCCACAGTTTGACAAAATCCTGTGCTCCTTCTTTTTTTACAAAAAAAAAAAAATGAATATTACTCCTTTTAGTCATGGGTATCTCTTGTTATCCAGGCTGCAGTGCAGTGGCTATTCACAGGTGCAATAATAGCATACAACAGCATAGAACTCTTGGCTTTAAGTGATCCTCCTGCCTCAGGAGTCCCTGGGAAGCAGGGACTACAGGTACATGCCACCACACTTAGCTCTTCTTTTATTTGAATTGGATAATCCCACACAGGAAATACACTGCCCTCAAAAACATTCAACATAGGTCTGAATGTAATCTGTGATTTTCCTGCCTGCTCTCTTGTTCTGTATTTCACCTTTCCTATGTCGGCCTTAAGGTCTTAATCTAAGGCACAGTAAATATCCATGTGCTCATTTGTCATGGTTCTATCACTTTGAAAGTAAAGTACTTATGCTTTGTTGATGGTGTTGATTTTTCTTTTTCTTTTCCACTGATCTCTTTGGTCTTCCCATATCCAATATTTCCAGATTTTCTGCAAGCAGTTTGTAAAGCCATCATCACTTGTACAGGCTATTGCCTCAATTGCTAATTACTCTAAACTACCTTTTCATGTCTTTAAGAAGCTACCATGAATTTTTGCTTAGACTCTGGCTACTCCTGAAGATTATTTCAGATTTGGCTTCTCTTTTGTCAAATTTTTCTAGTTCCCTACAGCTTTTACTGATTTAACGGCAAATAAATTTCCCCCTTTCCCATAGATATTTTAAGAGAAGGTAGAAATGAGTATATGGCTTTCTCTTTCTATTTGTGTATCACAATTTGTAAGATATAAACTAATCTTCATGTCTATCTAGTTTTCTCCTAATATGTGCACCTTTCTCCTAGGGAAATATCTGTCTTTACCCTGAAAGTAATAATTTTGTCTTTCTTTCTTTGGTTTTCACCCTTTACCACTCTTGGTATATAAGCAAAGCTAATCTGTACTTTCTCACCTTTGTTAATACCTTCCACTTTTTTAATTTTATGTGCAAACTTAACTTCTGAGACAGTTTTCACATAAAATACAAAATTGCCTTTTTATTCTTTGTGTCTGTAATAAACTGAGTTTGTTATCTTGCTCCAAGCAGAGAATATGGCATATCCTATTTCTGATTTGGGCTCCCTTTACTTTTTGTTGATTCATAAAATATCTCTCTAATTATGAGTGAATTAGCTAAAATCCATAGTTAGAACATGTATAAATATACTGAGCCAAGTTGGAAACACGCAGGGAAAGCAACCTTTACGAGCTTATAAAAGTCACTGGAGTTGAAGAATTTAGCCTTTTCTCAGATTACTCCTTTGGAAGTGAATGCAGTTTAAAAAACAAACAAAAATATGAAAAACAACATAAATGGGGTAGCTTAGGTATGCGCAGATTGGTTCTTTTTAGAAGAAATAGATCTTAGTTATTAGAAGACCAGACTAAAAAATTCTGAAAAAAATACATTTTTGTTCTGCCTCCTAATTTCTAAGACGGCTACAAAACGAAAGACTCCTTTTTAAAAATGCAATCCTTGCCCCAACCAACTCAGCAAATATTGGACCAATATATACCAAGGGAAAGCTGCAGAAGCGTCTTCTTTAGAACCTACATCATTTAAAGTTTGAGCTTTTGCTGATTCTGATTGATGCGTCTTTGTAAGGCTGGTAAGGCCCTACTATGGCTGAATTTTTCTCCTTGAGGCTCCTAAGTACTCCTATAATTTGCAAAGGCTCAGCAAGTTGTGTATGGCTAATTCATTCAAACCATCCGGTTATCAGTAGGCAAAGTCAGTTTTAACACTGAAACAAATCCCAGAACTCCTAGTACTGAAAGTGATATTTCTAGACCACACCAGTTAGTACTAAATTATAATACTTCAGGAAAGGTTTTTTTTTTTCTATGAAAATATCATAGGTGACCTAGCACTTAAAATCTACTTGGGTATGGAGTTTCTAGGCAACTTCAAAAAACATCCATGTAGAACAATCTAAACTGCTGCAAACCACAAGGTTTCAACTAGAATTTTAGTGGCATTACATTTCCAAATTTTCATTTCTTTACAAAATCTGTCTTTAACCCAATGTTTCATTTTTCTGAAGTAAAATTACCTCTATATACCATACCCCTATACCTTGCAGGGACAGGCCTAAACCTTTAGAATATGAAGCACAAAGGAAAAAAGCAGAATGTATGCTGTTTTATCTCTTTTGCTTTCTGAGGGGAGGCAACAGAAGCAACTGAGATAGACATGCCCATAGTCCCCTCCTAAACTCACCTTTCCCCTGGTAAGGAGTGAGGAGGTAAGGATTGACCACACATTTTACTATATAATGGAGCTTCCTCCACAAGTTCCATTATAAATAGGGAAAAAGTAGGGAAAAAGTTTGTTCTCTGAATTATGATCCCTTCCCTTCCAAAAAAATTTGTGATAACAAACTGAAAGACAACTTGGAAATTTCTTGGGAATTTTACTTCAAATGATTGCTGATTTAATTCCCAGGTTGA
Source organism: Cacajao melanocephalus (assembly GCA_963573385.1). NCBI lineage: Eukaryota > Metazoa > Chordata > Mammalia > Primates > Pitheciidae > Cacajao > Cacajao melanocephalus. The sequence continues at coordinate 156,270 of CAUYLG010071320.1, read as the reverse complement.
ATTATTTTTTGCCTAAAGGTTTTGTCCAAAGGGGAAAAAAAAATAAGTTAAAAAATCTGATACCAGATCACATCTAGAACGTTGTTCTCTGAAAATTATAGGCCTGCTTTTGTACTAAGATGAAAGATGCTTCTCCAGGGATTAGGAATCTCAGTTTAGACGTGGTTATAGGTGGGCTGAACAAGAAGACCTAGAGTTCCCAGGCTATGGTTTATAGGTGAGAAAATAACAAGATGGAATCTCTAGAAAAACTTACATGATTGTTTAAACATATGGTAATCAGAGAGTTTGTCTACAGTCAGGCTTCATTTTCATACCTCAGAGAAGAGGGATGGTTTTTAGCCCAGTTGACTCCCACTTCTTTCTGGTCGACCAAGTTTGGGATACCCTACTGTCTATCCTTTGTAGGTGCCAAGGAGCACACAGATTCTCTATGTTTTCTTTTAAATTTATCTCTTGTATAAATATAAGCCTGAATTTTGTTGGGGTTTTATTTTTAAATCCATTTGAATAAGAAAAGAAAAATGATGATTAATCTAAGACGACTCGGTAAACTGAGAAGATTAGGCATAAGGTTTAGGTTATGAACTTCCATTAAGCAGAGCTGGTGGAAAAGAAAGTTTGAATACAAAGATATGGGCAAAGATACTTCAGGCAAATGTAAACAAAATGAAAGCAAAAGTGGCACTATTAATATAAGACAGAATAGACTTCAAGGACAATGTCATTAAACAGGACAAAGATTTTTACTATAAAATAATAAAAGGTGAAAGCTGAGAATAATCTATAGTCATAAAACTTTATGCACCAAACAATGTACCAGACAAATCTATGAATGCCTAAGAACACAGAGAAGCATGTATAAACAAAATAATTTATAGCAGTTGATAGTATAATACCTCTTGCAGAATTTGACATGTCAAGCTGACAAGGAAAGTTAGGTGAATAATATACTATTTTAATAGATATACATAGATACATATATATTTCAGAAAGAGAATTTTCTTATGTTCTTGGAATAGTTAAAAACTTGATTAACATATATTTGCAAGAAAAAAACTTATGAATCATAGGAGAATATTTGGTGAACATTTGTGGAGCACATTTGAAATAAAATGGGTATTGCTTGGTAGAATAAACCAAAATTGCTGCTAGTAATTGAAGAAACTATGAGAAAATAATAACCATGACAGGGTTGAAAAATAAAGATAAACATGGTCTTATAGGCAAATTATGTTCAAATTTTAAAAACAATATTCCCTATGTTGTTTAGTTTAAGTTAAGAAAAATATGAAAATGCCTTAATTCTGATTAGGATTCCTAGACAACCTTAATGCCAAAGTCTGATAGATATTGTGGAAATCTCTTAATAGAGATAGAGCTAATATCCTTTAAAAAATAACAGCAAAGTAAATCCAGAAGTATATTAAATACACTAATTCACAATGATCAGGTATAAAATTGAATATGGTTCACCACTACAGAGAATAACAGAATAATTTATGACATCAATGTAACAAAGAAGTAATCAATACGGTTGTATCAACGGACACTGAGATGACGTTGATGAAATTCAGCAACCATTTCTGAATAAAACTCTACTTTAAACATGACTAGAAGAAAACTACTTTAAATAATAAACCTTTCTCAAACAAATATAAACAGCAAATATATAATTTGTAAAATGTTAAAACTACTATTAAAGTTAGGGCTATAACAGTATCACCTTTATGACTAACATTATTCACCATTGTAGAAGTTATATTTATTAAAAAATGTAAAAATTTAATACATGGTATAAATACTGGAAAAGTAGAAAAACTTTTTTTAGCTCTACATTATACAATTATTTGATTCCATTAAGAGACTCTAGTAATATATTTTAGAATTAGAAAAATTACAATGGTTCTTTTATAAAAATTCTATACCCAAAGATAAGTAGCTATTTTGTATACTAGCATTAATCACTTAGAGAAGATATCCATTCATAATAGTTTAAAAAATATTTGGGTTAAATTAACTAAAACAGTACAGACATTATAAATTTTCATAGCAGGAAATAAAATTTCGACAATAGAGAGATATAATCTATTTCTAGAATGGCAATTTCTTAAAATCATTGGGCCTTTATAATTTGATATATAATTAATACAATTCCAATGAGTATCCTCATGATATATATTAGATCTGAACTTCTAAGTTGCTGTAAAAACCAAGAATAATTTGAAAAAGTATAGTGAGGAAGATCTGCAAAATACTATAACTTACTATACAACTACAGGCATAGCTAAGAGATATTGGAGTTTCAATTCCAGACCACCACAATAAAGTGACTATTGTAATAAATTGATTTACACAAATTTTCTCATGCATATAAAGTTATATTTATACCATACTATAGTATGCTAAGTGCTATAGCACTATGTCTAAAAAATTATATATACCTTAATTAAAAATACTTTATTGCTAAAAAGTGCTAGTGATCATCTGAGCCTTCAGTAAGTTGTACTCTTTTTCTGATGGAGGACTTTTCTGCCATATTGATGGCTGCTGACTGATCAAGGTGGTGGTTGCTGCAGACTGGAGTGGTTTTGGTAATCTCTTAACATGAAACTAGAATAAAGTTCACTAAATCAATTGACTTTTCCTTTAAGAAAGATGTTTATGTGGAATTCCATGCTGTTTGATAGTATTTTACCCACAGTAGGACTTTTTTTCCAAATTAGAGATAATCTTCCCAAAGCCCACCACTGTTTTACCAACTAAGTTTTTAGAAAATTCCAAATCCTTTGTTGTCATTTCAAGGATGTAAACAGCATCTTCACCAGGAGTAGATTCCATCGCAAGAAACCACTCTCATCCATAAGAAGCATTTCCTCATCCATTCAGGTTTGATCATGATATTACAGCAACTCAATCCCATTTCAGACTTCACTTCTAATTCTAGTTCTTTTGCTATTACTATCACATCTGCAGTTACTTTCTCTTCTGAAGCCTTGAACTTCTCAAAGTCATCCATGCAAGCTGGAATCAACTTCTTTCAAACTCCTATTAATGTTGACATTTTGACGTCCTCCCATGAATGACAAATGTTCTTACTGGCATCCAGAATGATGAATCCTTTACAGAAAGTTTTTAATTGAATTTTTCCAGATCCATCAGGGGAATCACTATCTGGAGCAAATACAGCTTTACAAAATGTAATTTCTAAGTAATAAGACTTGAAATTTGAAATTGCTCTTTGATCCATGGGCTGCAGAACATCCATTTCAATTTTCAAGTATTATTAAGAATTACATTTGATAAGGCTATACTTGCCATAGGATACAGTCCATGAAAACAATATTAATCTCCTTGTACTTCTCCATCAAAGTTTTTGACTGACAAGGTGTATTGTCAATTACCAGCAATATTTTGAAAGAAACCTATCTTTCTAATCAGTAGGTCTCAACATTGGGCTTAAAATATTTAGTAAATCATGCCATAAACAGATATACTGTCATCTAGGCTTTGTTATTCCATTTACAAAGCACAGACACAGTAGATTTAGCATAATTCTTAAGGTTCCTAGGATTTTTTAAATGATAAATAGCATTGGCTTAAACTTAAAGTCACCAGCTGCATGACTCCCTAACAATAAAGTCAGCCTGTCCCTTGAAGCTTTGAAGGAACTGAGTTCTCCTCTCTAGCTATGAAAGCCCTAGATGGTGTCTTCTTTTAATAGAAGGCTGCTTTGTCTACACTGAAAGCTGTTATTTAGTGTAGTCACCTTCATCAGTGATCTTAGCTAGATCTTCTGGATAGATTGCGGCAGCTTTTTTATCAGCACTTGCTGCTTCACCTTGCACTTTTATGTTATAAAGAAGGTTTCTTTTCCTAAACTTCATGAACCAACGTCTGCTACTTCCCAACTTTTCTTCTGCAGCTTCCTCAACTCTCTCAGCTTTCAGACAATTTAAGAGAGGTAAGGCCTTTGTCTGGATTAGGCTTTGGCTTAAGGGAATGTTGTCGCTGGTTTGATCTTCTCATCAGAACACTTAAACTTTTTCCGTCTCAGCCATAAGGCGTTCCACTTTTTTATTAGTCCTGTGTTCACTGGAGTAGCATGTTTAATTCTTTCCAGAACTTTTCCTCTGCATTCATAGCTTGGCTGTTTGGCACAAGAGGGCTAGCTTTCAGCCTATCTTGGCTCTTGACACGCCTTCCTCATTAAGCTTAATCATTTCTGGTTTTTGACTTAAAGTGAGAGACATGCAACTCTTCATTTCACTTGAACACTTAAAGGCCCTTGTATGGTTATTAATTGGCCTAATTTGAACATTGTTGCATCTCAGAGAATAGACACATTCTATGAAGCTTGAAGACAGGGAGAGACAGAGGAATGGCCAGTCAGTGGAGCAGTCGGAACACACACAACATTTATTGATTATGTTCACCATCTTATATGGGCACAGTTTGTGGCACCCCAAAACAATTACAATAGTAATATTAAAGATCACTGATCATGGATTACCATAATAAACACACAAATTATTAAAAAGTGTGAAATATTGGGAGTATTATCAAAATGTGACAGAGACATGAAGTGAGAACAAGCTGTGGTAAAATGGTGCAGTGACAATGGACTTGCTGAACACAGGATTGCCACAAACTTTCAATGTGTAACAAATGCAATATCTGCTATGTGCAATAAAGTGAAGTTCAATAAAATGAGTATGCCTGTTCCTTATTCCAAATATTATGTTAGAACAAAATAACTTCTATCAGTAGACCCAACACTTAAAAAGCTGAGGGAGTTATTTTGATTTGGCAGGAGTAAGTAGTTTCTAGTTAAGACAGTGTCAGATTTTGTGTCCACAACAAAGCAAAGCAAGGATGCATAAAATATAAGTAGGGAAACCTAAGAGAATATGTTTAGGCTTAAAATTAAACATATATCTTTATTAGAAATTAAAGAGAAAATAACGTGCAAAATAGGATGAAACTGTAGGATTCTTTGGCTGAGTCAAAAGCAAGCAAAAGTGGTTGAGCCTTCTACTCTTGCACAGGGATGGAGACAAAGTGCCCCACTACATAAGAGGCTGGAGTTAGGATCCCTGCTTGAACACACACCTGAAACACAGTCTGAAAAAGCTGGAGCTAGACTTTATGTGAACTTACATGCTAGAGGAAACACACACGCACACACATCTTGTAGTATAGATGGAGGGTGATGCAAGCTGAGACAATGAGTGGATCTCTGGTCTCTCCAATATTAATACAGAAAGATACTAATGAATTGGGGGCCCCAGGGGATTGGGGCTAAACCAAATTTGTCAAATAAACTTCTGTTGACTAAATAAAATACAACTAGGCTTTAAAAAAATTAAGGTTAGTTTTATTCAGAAGTCTTTCTGAGGATTACAGACTGAGTCCTATAGCTGAGAGCAGTTCTTTCAGACTGTTCCAAGACAGTCTTTTAAATCACAGTTTATATACTGGTGGTGAAGATTCAGTATGTGCAAAAGCACATCAAAGTTTGGTTATAAGAGTACATCTGGTTACAGATTATAAAAGCACATTCGATTATAGATTGGAGAAGCATAATCACTATTGCTGACAGGCATTAGGAAGAAGCCAGGCCAGGGTCCTTTCTCTTTTAAGAAACGCAGTGACTCAGGTCAGAGATGCAGGGGGCCGAGTGCTCTATCCTGTTTTATCGGCAAAGAATTATTCAGGAGAACTGCATTTTTAACACAGAGTCAGCAGTTCAAGCAGAAATGAGCAAATATGCTTCTGCCTTTTACTTTTTTCACACTTCCAAAGTACATGAACAAAATAAGAAACATTTTGAAATATGGATTTTTTTTAGGTAGTGAAAGAAAATACCACTCATAGAAAAAGAAAAAACATTATGAAACCAATTGACAACCAACCAAAAAGCCCTAAAAAGAAATAATTATTGTCATATATGGAAAAATATTTTAAGAAGTCTTGAAATTTAAAAATAGGGTTTTTGAAGGAAAAAATCTTCAGTGGATGAGGTATGATTAAGTTTGGACATAGCTGACAAGAAGATTATTTACTAGAACTACCATATGACCCAGAAATTCCTCTTCTGGGTATATGCCCACAGAAAATGCAGTAAGTACCTGAGATAGCTGCACTCCAATTTTCATTGCAACACTATTCACAATAGCCAAGACATGAAATCAACGTAGGTGTTTATTGACAGACAAATGAGTAAAGAAATTACGAAATAATATTCCACCAATGGAATATTACTCAGTCTTACAAGAAAATATACTACCATTTGCAAGAATATAGATACACCCAGAGAACATTATGCTAAGTAAAATAAGCCAGGACAGAAAAAAAAATGATGTCTCACTTATATGGAGAATCTTAAAAACAAAAAGTTGACTAGATAGAAATGAAGAGTAAAGAGGAATTTACCACAAATCAGGCAGTGGATATGGAAAGATACGGGTCAAAGGGTACAAATTTACAGTTAGTTATCTAAGATAAATAAGGCTAGAGATCTAGTATATAGCAGGAAGAATATAATTAATAATGTATTAAATATTGAAAATTTTCTTAGTGAATAGATATTAGGTGCTCTTACCACACACATGCATGAAAGGTAACTATGGACGGTAATAGATATGTTAAATTTTTTACCTATAGTAATTATTTCACTATGATACTTATATCAAAACATCAAGTTATATATCTTAAATTTATACAACAAAAAATCCAATAAAGGATTAATAAATGTCCTGGTATAATTTGATTGATGATGGAAGAAAAAAATATAGACACATTCTTTCTACCATATAAGACCATAAATTTCAAATGCATCAAAGTTTGAGAATTTAGATGAAAACATCTAAGAAATTTTGAAAACTGTTTAGAAAAAAAACTTTAAGATGCTTTGTATAGTCTTCTGGTATGTTCAGCTTTTAAGTAAGGTTGAAACACATAGGCTGTAAGTAAATATATACATATTAAATATTGTTCCATACTGAGAACTACATAAAGTCACAATGCAAATAAACTATTTGCAACATTCATATACAAATAGATTCTATACGCTGATAAATAAAATGCAAATAGAGGAGTGGGCAAAAAATGTTAACAAATAAGTAAAAACCAGATGGCCATTAAAAATATTTTCTGACTAGAAGTCAGGAAAATGAAAGTTATAAGTACAATGAGAATTTTTTTTCATGTACAAAACTGGTGAATATGATAAAATTGATATTCAATATTGGATAGTATGATGAATATTTGTAATCTCATAGATTAGTGGTGAAAACACGAATGATTACAACAGAAACAGAACAGGAATGCTATATAGTAATATTTATATAATTTAAAATGTATTTTAACCTATAAATCCCACATTTTTGTTATCTATTCTATAGAAATAAACATACCAGTAGAAAAGGATTGTGCAGTACTTACAATGAAAACATGAAAATCTTTTAGCACAACTAGGAAAACACCAGGAAAATATGTTGTATTAGACCATTCTTATGCTGCTAATAAAGACATACCTGAGACTGGATAATTTACAGAGGAAAGAGGTCTAATTGACTCACAGTTCAGCATGGCCGAGGAGGTTTCAGGAAACACAATCATGGCAGAAGGGGAAGCAAACATGTTCTTTATTACATGGCGGCAGCAAGGAGAAGGAAGAAAAGAACCTTTTAAGACCATCAGATCTCATGAGAATTCACTCACTGTCATAAGAACAGCATGTAAGTATCTGCCCTCATGATTAAATTAGCTCTCACCCGGTCCATTCCAGGACATGTGGGGGTTATGGGAACTACAATTCAAGATGAGATTTGGGTGAAGACACAGCCAAACTGTATCATTCCACCCCTGTCCCCTCCCAAATCTCATGTCCTCACATTTCAAAACACAATGGTGCCCTTCCCACAGCCCCCGCAAGTCTTAACTCATTCCAGCATTAACTCAAAAGTCCAAGTCCAAAGTCTTATCTGAGACAAGGCAAGTCTCTTCCACCTACGAGCCTGCAAAATCAAAAGCCAGTTAGTTACTTCCTAAATATAATGGGGGTAAAGGCACTGCCTAAATACAGCATGTCCAAATGGGGGAAATTGGCCAAAACAAAGGTGCTACAGGCCACATGCATGTGCAAAATCTAATAGGCAATTATTACACCTTAAAGTTCCAAAATGATCTTTTTTGATTCCATGTCTCACATACAGTGTGCACTACTGCAAGAGGTGGGCTCTCATGGCCTAGGCAGTTCTACCCCTGTGACTTTGTCGGGTAGAGCTCTCCTCATGGCTGCTTTCATGGGCTGATGTTGAGTGTCTGTGGCTTTTTCATGCACACAGTACAAGCTGTCAGTGGAGCTACCATTCTGTGGTCTGGAGGAAGGTGGCCCTCTTCTCACTGCTATACCAGGCAGTACCCCAGTGGGGACTCTGTGTGGGGGCTCTGACCCTACATTTCCCTTCCAAACTGCCCTAGCAGAGGTTCTCCATGAGGGTTTTTTCTGCGCAGCAAACTTGCCTGGGCATCCCAGCATTTCCATATAACCTCTGAAATCTAGTCGGAAGTTTCCAAACTTCAGTTCTTGACTTCTTGACTTCCGTGTACTCACAGTCTCAGCAACATGTGTAAGCTGCCAAGGCCTGGGGCTTGCACCCTCTGAAACAGTTGCCTGAGCTGTATGTTGGCCCCTTTTAGCCATTGCTGGAGGTGAAGCAGCTGGGACACAGGGCACCATGTCTCAAGGCTGCATAGAGCAGGGGTGCCTTGGGCCTGGCCAAAGAAATCATTTTCTTCCTCCTAGGCCTCCAGGCCTGTGATGGGAGGGGCTGCTGTGAAGGTCTCTGACATTCCCCAGAGACATTTTCCCCATTGTCTTGGTGATTAACATTTAGCTCCTTGTTACTTATGCAAATTTCTGCGGCTGGTTTGAATTTTTCCCAAGAAAATGGAATTTTCTTTTGTATTGCATTATCAGGCTTCAAATTTTCCAAACTTTTATGCTCTGCTTCCTCTTGAATGCTTTGTCCCTTAGAAATGTCTTCCACCAGATACCTGAAATCATCTCTCTCAAGTTCAAAGTTCCATAGATTTCTAACTCAGGGGCAAAATGCTGCCAGTCTCTTTGCATAGCAAGAATGACCTTTACTCCAGTTCCCAACAAGTTCCTCATCTCCATCTGGACAAGTTCCTCATCTCCATCTGGACAAGTTCGTCATCTCCATCAGCCTGGACTTTATTGCCCATATCATTATCATTTGGCATTTTCATCAAAGCCATTCAATCAGTCTCTAGGAAGTTCCAAACTTTCTCACATCTTCCTGTCTTCTGAGCCCTGCAAGTCTCTAGGAAGTTCTGAACTTTCCCACCTTTTCTTGCCTTCATCTGAACTCTCCAAATTGTTCCAACCTCTGCTTGTTATCCAGTTCCAAAGTCACTTTCACATTTTTGGGTATTTTTAAAGCACCCACTCTTGGTACCAATTTACTATATTAGTCTGTTCTCATGTTGCTAATAAAGATATACTCAAGACTTGGTAATTTATAAAGAAAAGAGATTCTATAGACTCACAGTTCAGCATGATATGGAAGGCCTCAGGAAACTTACAATCATGGCAGAAGGGGAAGCAAACATACCCTTTTCACACGGCAGCATCATGGAGAAGTGCCAAGCAAAAGGAGGAAAAGCCTCTTATAAATTTATCAGATATCATGAGAATGCACTCACTAGCATGAGAACATCATGAGGGTAACTGCCTTTAGGATTAAACTACACTGAGTCCCTCCCATAACATGTGAGGGTTATGGGAACGATATTCAAGATGAGATTTGGTTGGTGACGTAGCCAAATCGTATCATATGCCTAATAAAGCAGCAGAATTGGCTGGTTACTATTGAGTTGTGCTTATGCTTTGCAAGGATAATGAGAGATGAGAGTTGTTAACAGCCAAGTTTGATAACCACAATGCCCAAGTTGTGGCTTATAAAGAGGACCTCATCACCTCTAGTAGGAGGACAGACATAATTGGTAAAGTAACCTGAAGGTCTAATTGTCAGAGCTGCAGAGCTCTATAGACAGTTGAACTCCCAACCAAGGTGGGTTATGCTGAGGTCAGGATGCTGACCAGGAAAACCTGGAATCCTGAGAACATGAGTGGAGACATCTGGAACCCAACTGGTGACATGGTGACATGGAAAAGGAGAAAAGACTATACAACTAAGAAATTACTAGAATTAGCTGGCATGTGCCAGCAGGAGCCACAGAAATTCTCTGGACTTTATTGTCTGAAATTGGATGTTGAAGGTGCTTGATCAAGGAATTAGAATGCTAGGTTGAAAATCAGGCATTCATTGACATGAGAACATTTTCTTGAGAACAGGTTTAACACCCTAGCAAGGACCCTGGGGGATGGGTTAAACTCACCGCCCACTGCTGGGTGGTTCTTAGAAATCTGGAATAAACACTGGCCACTTCTCAGTCACATCAAAATGCCTGTTTTTCCTAGCAGAGCATAAAAAAAGGAACACAAAGGCTAAGAAAAGTAAGCGATAAAGCTTGCTTACTAGGTCAAGCCAGACGTATTAGGTGAGGCCAGAAAATCCACCAGAGGAGTATGCTCCATGCAAGGGACTCAGAGACTACATTTTCCAAGGCCATCAGGAATGTGTTGCTGAGAGGGCCACCAACATCAGTAAGAAGTGCAGTAGTGGCTCTTCTCTGCAAGACAGACATGCAGGTGGGAGAGTCACTCATATAACTGAGCCCATTAACATCCTTTGAGAGGAAGAATCCCAAAGTAATAGAGATCAAACAGCAGTGGTTAATCACCAGAAACCAAGAACCCACAGTGTTCATAAAATAGGTAAGGTAAGAGGAGTAGGAGGAGAAGCCCCAAGGGCTTGACCAGCAGGGAATTGTAATGATGGAGACTAGAGCAGTGTCTTTAGAGGCAAAATAAATGGACAACCAATAAGGGTTAAATTGCTACTTTACATCAGACATTTTGAGGCACATTGGAAACAGGATTTGGGTTGACATTGATATTTAAAGATACAAAACCTCATCACAGTCTCCTTGTTAGAGTGGAAATCTATAAGGGCCAGGTAACAAGAGGGCCCTAGTTACAGTCTGACTCCCAGTGAGCCTCCCTGTCCCAGACAATGGGTGATCAGTTTCCCAATCATTGTGTGCATAGATGGCTGCTAGAATTAAATTCCACATTGAGTTCTTGGTCTATAGAATAAGAGCTAACATACTGGTGAAGGCCAAATGAAAACTTCTGAAACTGCCCTCCCTCTTGCCCTTCCTCCCAAATATATCCAAACCAATATCATATCCCTGGGAGAAAGTACTGATTACTACCATAACAGATGTAAGGATTGTTGTCTCTGTCATATCTCTATTTGATTCTGGCTCCTGCTGAAATCAGAGGGATCCTGGAGAATGATGTCAGACCATACTGAAGGTGTAGCCAGGCAGCAGCCCCAGTCATAGTTACTGTGCTGGATGTGGTCTCTTTGCTAGAATGTATTACTAAGACCTCAGGTACAGAGTATGAAGTCATTACATTGTATTCCAATTAGAAAGAAGAATCAGAAACAGTTTGCATTCACATGAGAAGCAAAATTATTCTTTAAATGTTTGCGTTGGAGTTGCAATAAATTGCCCTCTGTCATTGTATAGTGCACAAAGATCTGGAACACCAGGACACCCCATAGAACAACACACAATTCATTACAGTGACAGCACCAAGCGGACGAGGCAAGTAAGAGGTACTTAGTATACTGGAAACTTTTCTAAGACACATGTGCTCTAGAAGTTTGGATATAAATCCTACAAAGATTCAGTGTCTGGCTGAGTCACTGAAGTTTTTAGGGGTCTAGTGGCCAGGGGCATGCTGAAATATCCCCTTGAAGGTCACGTATTGCTGAATCTTGCATCTCTCAGCACAAAGAGAGCAGCATATTCGTTGGCAACTTTGGATTCTTAGGGCAACATTTTCCGCATCTTCATGACAGGTGACACAGAGGGTTACCAGCCTTGGGTCAGGCCTGAAGCGGGAAAGGGAACTGCAGTAGATCCAGACTGGGTAAATAAGCCCTACTACTTGGACCATGTCTTCTCTGTGGTAGACCTGTGGAGTTGGAGGTGTTCATGAGGGGGAACTTATGGCAAGTTCCCCTATGACTCTGAAGTGAGGCCATGCCATCAGCAACAGAGAATTCCACACCCTTTGAGAAACAGACCTTTCACTGGACTCTGATATTGATGAGATTCTTGATTGCAGGGCACGCAATTGTCAAGCACCTAGAACCACTCATTTTAGATTGAATTCTGTCAGCCAAGCCTAGCCATAATTGGACTGGCTCTACTTCCCTTCACACAGACATTATCTTAATAAAATCCTTGTGTGTTTAATCTTGTATTGGTATTTGCCTCTCAGAGGACAGGCACTAACATGCCTGCCTTTTATTCATTTCTTTTTTCAAATGTTGCTTGAGAAATTATCAGATAGCAGAAAATGCAGCTCTCTGGAACAGAAACACCATGAGGAGAAGAATTTGTGTCTGTTTGTTTACCTGTTCCTGGCACTGTGCCTGACCCACCTCAGCATTCAACAGATAGATGTTCAATAAATAAAGGTGCCATCTGGGACAATAAAATAAAAATAAGGGTCTGAAACTAAAATACATTCTCTAGCTGAGCAGTAGATGATTGAAATGTGCAATACACTATCTCTGAGTAGTATAAGGTAAAAAGCGATTCCTCATTGTAATAAACTACAAGATGATGAAATTCCCACAGTGAAAAACAGGAGCAACTGATAACATATAGGACACAATTAACCAGCATTTACCAAAAATCTTACAGCCAAGGTCTGACAAAAGGCACTATATTTGCCTTAGTTCCAAAAGTTTAGATAACAAACCTGCACAGGTACCTAACGAATTTTTAAAAAGTTTAGGTAAGAAGACAAAACATATATGCCTAAGAAACAGCATGAGAATAACTGCAGTGTTTCATAGTTAAACACAAGGTGAAACAACATAGGTTCAAAATTGATGTGCCAGAGTCATCTAATACATGTGGTGATTAGAGAATTGAATCCCTAAGGATTTGGAAAACAAACCCTGTGCTGTATGTATTCACAGAAGCTAGAACCTCGGGGCTTCAGGGATAAATATTCAAGTTTTAAAACATTATTTTTAATTAAGCTGTGGAGGGTATTAATACAAAATAGGAATTTTAGAGGCATCGAAAGAATTAAAAAATTATTTTAGCACCTCTACATATAAAAATGCTTTAGTTTCACTATCAGAAATTGAGTACACAATGTCCAGTTGCTTCCCTGCAGGTCAAGTCATGGTGGTTTGGGAACCACTCTATGAAGTATAAGTTTCTTTTAAAATGCTTATGAATGTTTTGTAAAAGGTTTGCTGCATAGACAGTGCAATTCAGGCTAAAATTTCTCTTGAAAGTCAGAGATGACTCATTTTCATTGTCCATTTGGTAACAATAACACCTTTGTAAGAAAGTATCTTTAAAAGTAGGATGAAGAGATGAAGAGGAACGTAAAGAATAAGATGAATCTTTAAAAAATAACTGTATAAAGAAATACACCTGACATAATATTTGAGCCTTTTTCAATAAGTTGAATTTTGCCTTTCTTATATGAATTACACTCAGGGAGAGAAAAGGAGTGAAAAGATGCCTGCAAGATGTTTCATTCAAATATGAGAGAATACAACAAAAGTCCATTAATATCACTATCAAGAGAGGAATAATAGAGCTAGAAAGTGCTTACGGATCCAGAGCAGCAAAAGAAGACACATGTTTCACAAATACCTCCAAAATAAGTTATGAAAACTAAAACATCTTTTTGTGCTTTAAAATCTATGACAAATGCTGATTAAATTCACCCTGAGAGCATGTCAATTTGAAAAGGGGATTATAAATGTACATGCCACCAGGTGCTCTCCTTTCTAAGGGGGGGCAGTGAGTGTATCCATTTAAATCATTCAAATATGGTGTTAGCATTGGCACATTTAGAATGAGAGCAAAACTGGATGAAAATTGGAATAACATTGCCCTTCTGGACGGTTAGGGAGGCTTTCCTGTAGCAGGTTGGCAATTTGTCACATCAGCCTCTTCATGAACTATCAACCTCATTACCGCGGTTCACTGCACAGTTGCCCCTTGGGAATCTAATACTAATAGCATGTAGAGGGTGATGAGGCCTGTAGTCTCAACTACTTCATTATTGATTTACTTAAAAATATTCCACCTACATATTTGAATAAAATAGGTGATACATTAGAAAGGGAAAAACACCAAAATCATCTAAAATCAATTGAAGTAGGAGTAAAAAACAAGAAAGGGATCCCAGCAATAATAGCACCACAGAAGCAAGTCTTGGAAAGGTAGAGGGTGAATAATTTCGTGTGACAGCTACCATTTGTTTATTCTGTTGTGTGAGACCATGCATCAACCTTTAACAGCTGTAACCGTACATTAACAAGGGCTACTATGTGAAATGGTCTTGGATATATTTTTAAGACACTGCAAAGACATACAGAGCCAGGATGTTTGAAGGGCGTATATTTAACCAACAAAATACACATTGGGAGTCTTTTCAATGCCTTTAGCCAAGATAGAGGAGAATGGTTCATTTCTAACGCTCCAAGCTGATGAGAAATGTATGCATATTTATTAACACACAGTGTTATGTATTTCCTCCAATATATATATAGATACATATAAATATATAAAACAAACATTTAACAGAGATCCATCTCTGGAGAGCCAGAACTCACTTGTGAGAAAGTATCTGGTTACTTGAAGTTTCTCTCATCTAGCATCAATAGATTTTTACTGTATTAATTGCTTTCAGCATTGAAAGAACATGTATGTGTGTGTGTGTGTCTATGAATGCTGTTTTCTTTGTGTTTTATGTTTATTGATTCATTGATATGCAAAAAATACACAAGCAGCAACACTTACTTGTTGAAAGGTTAACATACACTGAGATATTTCAACTGTAAGTACTTGCAGACTATAGATTGTATTGTCTGATACAGTAGCCATTAGCTTCATTGGTTATTAAACTTTAAGTTAATTAACATTAAATAAAATGTAAAGATCAGTTCATCAGCCACATCAGCCATATTTTAAATGGTGAGCATGTGTGAGTCATGGCTACTGTATTAGGCAGCACAGGTATACATTTCCAACAAGCAGAAATTTCTATGGGACAGTGATGATTTAGCATTTAACTTCTATTTGCTTTCAATAAAGCTTCAAATAACACATCTGAAAAGAAATTTAAAGTCAATTAAAATGTGTAGCAAATTTGAATTTTCATAAAGTTACACTTTTTTTTCTGGCATCAGTCACTCACTATATTTCTGACACGATCATCTAAAAATATTTTACATTTAACACATATATTTAAATTACTCTGGTGAACATTTGTAAAATGACTAAAATATGGTTCTCAGATTTGATCATGCAAATGTCCTTTTTCACATGGAAATGTGGATTGAGGCAGCTAAAAATTTTAGTAGAAGTATGAAACCTTTAGTTGTAATCATAATTACAATTAGTTTTGTTGCCAGTCATTACACATCTGACTATTTAAATAAGACGGGATGGACTTTCTGACTGTAAAGTGCCAGCTGCTGAAAAAGCATTAGACTTTCAATAATTTAAGGTCTACACAAAATGTCTGAAAATGGTTAAAAACAGAACCATCTTAAATTTAGCAAGTAAATTAAAATGTGGTTTAGCATAAAGCTTTATAACACGTCCCTCTTTCTGAGGTCATTTCTCTGCATTTTAGCATAAAGCTTTATAACACGTATCTGTTTTTGAGGTCATTTCTATGGACGAACAAACTAATGAGCTAAAGCGTGAATGAGGCCCTCACAGCAGGATCTAAAGCTAATCTTTTATGATATTCTTAAAGATTTCTGTAACGTTTATTTTCCATAGTCTTTTTGTTGGGTGCAGTGTGTGCACATGTATGCATGCACGTGCATTTTCAGATAAGGCAAACCCATATTTCAGGCATAAAAGAAATGGAAGGTTTGAAACAGTGTGAAAGTGGTTCAGCGTAGCTGGAGGCTACCGGAAATCTTAGGAGGATTTGGATAAAAATATTTCCAGCTCAGTTTGAGAGAATTCTGAAGACAGAAATTGCATCAGAACTTTTGAACCCAAGGCTTTGTTCCCTCTTTGGGGCTATAATAGGCAAAAGTAAAAGTATTTAGCACATCCAAAGTAGCTCATTTCTGTATGTCACATATTTTTCTTGGCCTTCATTATTGCTGCTTATGATTTCTTTGAGTCTCTTTTGCTTGATAATTGTTTACGATGAAATCGCTTCATTTCCCTTTCTAACCTCACTGTTGAAAGATATCTAGAAGGCCCACTGGATGTGGGTTATTATTTCATAATGTTTTGTCTTCTCTGTTGTTCCCCATTACTTATAAAGTAAAAAAATGAAAGTCTTTAGGTTAGCATTCATGATTTTCCTAATCTTTGCCCAGCATCGTGATTCTTCCTTATAAATCCTCTGCTTCTGTTAGATTAGTCTAACTATTGTTTCTCCCAAGTCCTGACCTCTTCACACCACTATCTTATTAGAGAGAAGCTGTCTAGATTGTTCTCAACTCTCAAAATACCGTATCATTTTTAAAACCTCCATAAAACTGTCATGAACTATTAGCATCTAATCGACACTCCTTTCTAAGTTCTCAGAGGAATGTGTTACACAATGTTTAAGAAAAGTCTAGGTCAGGCTGCGGACACTCTAAATGGGGCATGCCTAGGGATTAAAGTGGCCTAAGCAAGAACTTCAAGTTCATTTGGACCTCTGATTCATCATTTACATAACTGCAAACCCTACCTCAAAGGATAAATGTGAAGATTTAGTATTATAATAATCTATGTAAAAGCTCAGTGACCAGCACTTTGTAAGCACTCAATATTAACTATTATTTTTGTTTGGTATCTTTATCATGAGTTACCTGTGACAGCTCTCATTACCAAACCAACTGTAATGAAAACTACCTGAAAACAATTCCTGGTCTTGGTGGGTTTAGTTTTTCCTCACCACAGCATTTAGTACAATATTCAGCACTCTTTAGCTGGTGATAGCTGAATTATTCAAGGAATGTATTTCAGAATATATATTTAAAAACGTCTTTTTAAATGTGGAACTCTAAAGCAATGGAGTACCTGAGGAATGTATAATTTACTTCCAAATAACAGCAGATTACTTCTTGTACGTGTGGCAACAAACCAGTGCCTGACAAATAGTTTACAAACTATAAGAGTAATACAGGTAAACATGGTAAAAAGTTAATTCCAAGAGTCATTCTCAATTTAGTAAAAACAAGCATAATGTTTATGTCCTGGCAAATTAAATACAATATGAATAAGAAGCAGTGGTATAATTTTTAAAAGATGACAGAATTCCATTTTTTTTTTTATAGACAGCATGATTTTCTACCTGGAATCCCAAGAATAAAGAGGGTTAATGAAAGGATTTAATAGAGCTCCTAGATACAAAGATGAATATGCCTAACTCAGTAGTTATCCTGTGTACCAGCAATGACCAATTACAAAATATAATGGGAGAAAAAAATAAAATATTGCATCTATTATGTATCAGAAGTTATTTCACTCTTCTGTAGTTACAGTTTTAATTTTTATATTTATCTTTACTATATATTCTGGTTTTTCTGTAAAATATCATGACTACATATTACTTTATCAATATAAAATAATGGCAGTTTTAAAAAACAGGAGAGTAAAAGTTGATGATTCAATTTGATAGTAATAGTTGATTTTGAAACTTCTGTATTGTCTACATGCTTAAAAGTGTGACTCTAGCAAACTCTGAGTGATCCAATACTCAATAGGATAGTCAGTTTTGCTTAAACTAATTGAAAATTCAGATTTTATGCAATATATCCCTGCATACATTAGGAAATCCCCATATTTTCAAATACCATCACTTCTTTACATACATTCACCTTCTACAGCTGTTATATTACTAGTAATGAATTTTTCCCCCCACAAAAACTAAATAAGCTTTTGGATTGTCATTCCTCTGTTATAACCAATTCCAGCTTCTATACCCTTCCTGTGATGATGCTGAGGCTTCATCTCTACAGTTTCCTGGACTCCCTTCTCAGCTGAGGTATTGTTAGGTACTGAGTAAGAGAAATAGTCTGTACATTGAGGGCAGGAAGAAGGGAGAAGGTACTTTTTTCCTGTTCCAGATCCTGTGAGTAGCCCATCTGCCGCAAAGAACAACTATGATTCAAATGCCAACTTTTTTGGCATTCCCAGACACATTCCCTCAGACATACAACACTAGATAGCTGCATCCATCTTGGTGACCTAAGTAACAGTTCTACTACACCCCATCTGTTAAACTTATGTCTCAGAAAAATTACAAGCTACTTTAGTCCACAGACTTTTGTGATCACTTTGATAATCAAAATAGATCTATTGAAATGCCAAGCATCTTTTGTATTCCAATAGAGAATTATGAGTGCTATGTTTCTTTTCACTTTTATGAAATTAATGAGGGGCTACAAACTCCTAATAGATTCTTATATTGTCAAATGAAAGTAATCCAACTAACAATCTGGACTACGTAGCCAGAAATAAACTTCTACCAAAGTTTTAAGATGTAAACGCTTTTGAACTACATCTGTAAAATTAGAAACATCAAATAATCATATCTATAACATTATTTTCATACCTCTAAGTATGAATAGACATGTAAATTTTTACAGGCATTTAGCTAAATGTCAACTTTGTTTTTCAAGAACTGACTTTACCTCTGCTTTGTATTTTATATTTTGTCTAAGATTGGATACCTCATCAATCTTTCTCCCATTTATATTACTTCTTTTCTAATTTACCTCAAACCCTTATCCCCTCAACTATGTATTTTTATTTGTAGAATTACTGATAATAATGAATGATTCAAAATAATTTGAAGGATTTCATATGTTCTGCTTCCCTTGTTTATATACAAAAGATGAAATTGTTACTCTACCCATGAAAATAACTTTTACTAAAATAAAACCATTAATGTAACTAACAGGGGTTACATATTCAAACTAGCAGATAATGTATATTTTGGCTTAAGAGTAAACTTTCTATTCGTACTAAAATGTAAATTTATTTGTTTTTCTTCTGATTGCAGTCTTTCCAAAATTTAAAAAAATTAAAAAGAACCCTGTGAAAAACAATTTAGAAGGCACTGAAAAGTTGTCTTTATCCTCTTTAATTTATTACTATCTTTCCACTTCACAATACAGAAAGAGAAATGATGTTGTATTCTTAACCCAGAAGCAAATATTAACATTTGCATTTTTTTCCTGTATTACCTTGGGGAGTGGAGAATTTACTGTGAGGAAAGCAAAATTGTACTTGAAACTATAGGGATTCTCACTTAGATTAATCCTAATATAAATCTTAAAAAAAAAAAGATTTTTCTTTATCTTTGAGAGTTTGAGGCTTTGCTTGGAATTCTGCAATAAAAATGGATTGTCTATTTACATACAGTTGAGAAATAGGTGCAATTTTAATATATTTTCCCTTCAGAGTGATCAAAGGCAATTGATCTACATACATAATAACAAAAAACAGTTTTGGTAGTTATAGATAAGATTGCCCTTACCATATAAAAATGTAGACACATAATATGATTTTTGGAAGTCTTCAATATTCATCTATTATCCGTTTTTCAATCTTATGGAAGTTCCCAAATGAAAAGTCTATTGTTTAGCTACACTAAGGGGACCATTCCATTCGACCAGGAGGTGATCAGTCAGAGCCTCAAGTGCGAGAGTTCATTACCTGGAGCTTGGCATGAATAATGATGAATGCCATTAGTCATCATAAAATTTTCCAACAGCTTTCAAAATTCTAGTCACAGTATTTGATTCCATGACCTCCTGTGACAATGAACCCCACAGGCTAGCTGCATATTATGTAATGAAAGATTTTTTTCATTTACTCTATATTAATATACCATTAATTTCACATGTATCGGCGGACAATATAGACATAAAACAACTATTAGAACTTCCCAGTGACTTTCTGTATATACAGTCTTGATGGAAAATAGAACATCATTCTTTACTGAAATACCTTTCAATAGGAAGATTATTCTATTTCCTCTGGTCTAAGACTAGGTGTCCTTAGATTTTAAAATAGGTCTTATATCTACACTATATTTATGTTACACTAAGACTCCAATTTAGGATTTCTAGAGTGATATAAATAGTTACAACAATGTTTTCACAAAATATAAGCAACATTTTTGCAAACGTGACATGATAGGGTGGACCATGTTTGGCAAATATTCAGTCCTGTCTTCTCTCACTGTTGAGTGTACTTCCCTGATTCATTGATGTTTAGTTTGGCCATGCAACTTGCTTTAGCCAATAGGATGATTAGCAGAGGTGATACAAGTGGAGTCTTCAAATGTCCTTGTCCAGTGTGGCTTGGTTCCTTCTACCCATGATCTACCATGAGAAGAGCAGGCCCTTGGGAGCCATTGCCCTCCCATATTAGGCCCCAGATCAAGGATATGTGGAAACAAATTGAACTGAACTGTAGTCTGGAGCCAAACTGAGCTGACCCTCAGCCTGAACCAGAATTAGCCAACCCACCCAGCTTAGATCAGTCCAACTGTCAACAAACCATGGACCCAGAGGCATGAGCATAAATGCTTGTTGTTGTAAGCCACTGAGGTTTTGACTGGTTTGTTAAACAGTACTATTGCAGCAATAAACTGACAGGTAAACCATGGAGAACAAACTGTTTTAGATTAATCAGTGATTCTGAGGTTATTCTAAGTCTACTTGCCAGCTCTGACATGGAAGGGAAACATCACTAGGAACCGGGCATTTCCAGTTTTAGCTGCTTACATTAGAATGAATTTCAATCATATTTTCTGGAAACAACCGGTTAGGAAATTACAGTTAATGCATGAATTGTACTTTAAAAGATTTGACCCTATTTGGGGACAGGAAATATGAGATAAATAGGGAGAACAAAATGATAGATATCTACCTTATGTTAGACATTTTTGGTGCTCTAGATTTTTCCCAAATTGATTCTGTTTTCTTTTTTTAGTTTCTGATTAAAGTAATATATTTTTCATGTTACCGGCACTTATAAAATACGACTGATTTCTCTCCTTAGGCAAATCACACTGTACTATGCTAAATTTGTCATTTGTAAAGAAATATACATGTATCCTTAAATTTTTTCTCATATGTCTTTTCAGGTCACACAAGCAGTATTTATGACGAAGAAGAAAAGGAAGATAAGAATGGCATGAAGGAAGAGCATGATACAAGTGTTGCAATGTTCTTTACCTTATTCGGTTTTCACATTTTTGTTGCGAACATTGAAAAGGTAATTTTTTAGAAATAGGTAATATTTTAGAATAGGTAATATGTTATAATAGGTAATATTTTTAGAACAGGCAATATATTTAGAGGTAGGTAATATTTATAGAATAGGTCATGTTTTGTTGAGAATATTAGGATAGGTAATACAATCACTTTTTTGGTATTAGGTTCGTACAAAAGTAATTGTGGCTTTTGACATTAAAACTAATGGCAAAACAGAAAAAGGCGTAAACAATTAGTGAGTCATGGAGTTTTAAAATCACACAGCTGTTGCTTGAAGTTAGCTCCTCTGACCCTATTGTTTTCAATTCTGAAAAGCAGCTTTTATAATAAATGGTAGTATACTTATCTCAATATATCATAGAATTCCACCCTATAGGAGTTAAGCAAGGTCTTATTTAAGTCTGGTTCAGACAGAAATTTCACATACATTTCATAAATTTTAAATTAAAAATATCTTCCCATATCCATCCCTGCCAATTCCAGTCCTCTTCCAAGATATTGTCAAATATCAAGTAGTTCTTTTGTCTCTTGCTGAATTCTTACATTGCAATATTCAATTCATTACCCTATCCTAGTGTTTCTACACTCCAGATGGCTCTTGAATCTAACAATTTCTCTGCCTTTATATTACCCCTGACCTCTTCTGAATAAACATAAGGTTTTATCTAAAACTAATTCAACAGCTTTGGCCCTGACATGAGCTCCCACCATCATGGCTTCTGTGATGTAAGT
Organism: Cacajao melanocephalus; assembly: GCA_963573385.1. Classification (NCBI taxonomy): domain Eukaryota; kingdom Metazoa; phylum Chordata; class Mammalia; order Primates; family Pitheciidae; genus Cacajao; species Cacajao melanocephalus. Next base: position 134,080 of record CAUYLG010071320.1, on the reverse strand, counting down.
TGGGACTTTTTTTATCTCTTTGATCTCCCTCTGTTCAGTCTGTAGCTCCAGACTGGGAATCTGGATCTAGGAATTAAATAACTTATTCCGCTAGAAATAAGTTAGATTATTTATTAAATTGTGTTAAAAATAGGGAAAAAACATTTTTTTTTTCTTTCTCTCTCTCTTCTCACTAATCACAGAATAATTCACTCCTGCTCAACAAAACGTGTAGGGATTTCTCCCTCTGGTGCTCAAGACATTTGCCAGTGGACTTCACCTGGGTGTCCTGGAATTCAATTCAATTCTGACAGTATCTACCTGGAGATAGCATCAGATCACACAGGTTAAAGGCTGAGACCCACAAGACTGTCCCTGCCTCAAAGGCCAGTCTCAAGTACAGTCCTGTGTCACTTAATGACTGGAATATGTTCTGAGAAACCTGTTGTTAGTTGATTTCATCATTGTATGAACACCATAGAGTGTTTTATACAAACTTAGGTGATACAACCTAGTACATACCTAAGCTGTATTGAGATAGGAATAATACAGGGTGGGCACAGGAGAACAGAAAATTCCAGGCAACAGTTTCACATGACTAGCAAAACGAAATAATTGAAAAAGCTGCAGAAGCTAGGGGCTGATATGACCCTAAAAAGACAAGGGGTAGGGCAAGCTAGATAAGATCCACTGGACCCAACATATTGCTGGATTTGACCTTAGAGGACCTCAGTAGATGCTCATTAACATACCGACTCACACACCCATCAGCACCATGACAGTTCTAAGAAATCTTCACCTTTATCCAGGAACCCTCATGAATATTCCCTAGGTTAAAGAAACTCATAAGGCTAGAAGTCCCTAACCCTGTTGTGTGACACTTTCTTGAGTACATCCACCCTCCCCATTCTTGAGTTTGTCCTTTTCACTTTGCAATAAATCTCTCTACTTTCACTATTTTCCAAATTGTCCTTTAATTTCTTCTTGCAATGATGTCAACAGCCTGCGTACCAGCTGGAGTTGAAGTCCCACTGACATTTAGGGACCTCCCCCAGCCCACTGGTATCAATATGGCATAGACTATTATTGCTCCTAGGCTATATATCTGTACAGCATGTTACTCTACTAGATATTGTAGGCAGTTGTAACACAATGCTAAGTATTTATTGAAACATATATAAACATAAAAAAGATAATGTGTTGTTCTACAACAATATCAGGAAGTCACTAGGGCACCAGGCTGACATTTTTCAGCATCATTATGGGGCCACCATTACATATGCACTCTGTTAATGATGGATGTGAACTTACGTAGTGCATGATTGTAGCAGTTTGCCACTGATACTTCTGACTAGCTGGCTATAAATCAGGGGTTCCCACAAACCCCTCCTCAAGTTCTATTAATTGCTAGAGCAGCTCATAGAACTCAGGAAAGAACTTGACTTAGGTTTACACATTTATTATAAAGCATATTACAAAGGACATAGAAGAACAGCAAGATGGAAGAAACGTATGGGACAAGGCATGGGGAGGGGCATGGAGCATCCATGCTCTCTCATAGTGGCCACTCTCCAACCACTTTTACATGGTCAGCTACCTGGAAGCTCCTGAAACCCAGTCCTTTAAGGTTTTTATGAAGGATTCATTTTATAGGCATGATTTATTATATTGTTGTTCATTGACAATCAATCTTTTCTCCCTGGAGATTGGTGGGTGGGAGTGAAAGTCCCAACCTTCTAATCGCACCTTGAACTGATTAGCAAAAGATGCTTTAATCACTTCAGAGATTACAAAAATTTTCGGAGCTATGCACCAGAAAGCCTAATACATATTTCACAATATCACAGTTTGCTCTTTCTTTCTTTCTTTCTTTCCTTCTTTCTTTCTTGCTTTCTTCCTTTTTCTTTCTTTCTTTCTTTCTTCTTTCTTTCTTTTTTCTTCTTTCTTTCTTCTTTCTTTCTTTCTTTTTTTTTTTTTTTAGATGGAGTCTCACTCTGTCACCAGGCTGGAGTACAGTGATGCAATCTTAACTCACTGCAACCTCTGCTTCCTGGGTTCAAGCGATTCTGCTGTCTTAGCCTCCCAAGTAGCTGGGACTATAGGCGCATGCCACCATGCCAAGTTAATTTTTGCATTTTTAGTAGAGATGGGGTTTCGCCATGTTGGCCAGGATGGTCTCAATCTCTTGACCTCGTGATCTACCCACCTCGGCCTCCCAAAGTGCTGGGATTACAGGTGTGAGCCATGGTGCCCAGCCCAGTTTGCTATTTCTTATTGTGGTCTTCCAGAACTTATTTTTCTAGGTACTTCATGGCTTAGCCCATTTAAATTTCCCCCAGTATTTCTGTCATCAAAACTGCAGCAAAACAAGCAAACAAAAAATGAGAGAAAGCAAGCAACAAAATGCAAATAAAAATTCCTTTATTTACCTAAACAGACTCCTGAAACAGGTGTAGAAGTAGTTACTGCTGCTCTCTGATGTCCAAGTGTGAGTGATCTGAGGAGTACATTTTTTAAGCCTTGTAGTCTATAGCAACTATTGGACTGGATGGTGAAAGCTGGGAACTACATATCATTGCAGCCTTTTACTTACTTCCCCAGGATGAAGAAAGTGGAGGAAGATTGGTTTCTGGAAGACATAGGAATCAGTGTGAATACTGAAAGAGCACAGTGAACGTCACCCCTAAACATGGCTCCCTTGTATAATGAGTATTTTGAATTAAAGGCCCTTAGAGATCAACAGATGCTGGAAAGGATTTTTTTCTCTCTCTACATAAGGACACCAGAGGCACCCACTAAGGATAATAATTGTCTTTCCTTCCCCTTTTCCACCTCTCCCAAAGACAGTATGAAGTTGTTTACTGTAATCCCTTATCTGCCTAAATTCTGGACCTACCAAAGAAGAAAATAATCACTCCTCCTCCTTTCCCTGAGTTTCCATTAACTGAATTCATATTCCAGGAAGAAAGACTGAAGTTTATCAATAAACCTGGACAGACTTTTGTCACAAAGCATTGCCCACTCTGCAGGCCCAACAGAATTTGCCCCAGATCACTGTATGTTCTTCAAGTGTGTTTAATTATCCTGAAAATCATTTACCACCCTCCTAAAATTATCCACACTTTCAGCATCTGTACCCTTTGGGATATTGGGCAACTGTCTGTGATTCTACCCCATGCACATTAATGAATTTTTATGGTTTTAGAAAAACTAATTAATCTGCTTTTTGTGAGTTGATTTTTCAGTGAAACTTCTGAGGGTAAAAGGGAAGTTTTTCCTTCACTCCTACAATAATATACCTAGGTATAAGCACTGTTAACATTATGGTTTCCTGTATATATGCCGAGATTATTCTGTATATTAACCTGTAGGATTATTTTAAATACAAATTTTAAATAAATAATGACAAAACGATATGGACAGGAGGCAGGGAAATACTGGGTAGAAGAGGATGGTCGCCAGTGACAGTCACACCCTCACGCCTGGTGTGAACCCTGGTTTAGACCCATGGCCCAAAGCAAGAACAGGTATTCCTGTTTTCCTCCCTGAATACTGCCTTTTCCAAAACCACCCTGGCCCATCCCAACCCCCATCCCGTACAAACAACAACAACAACAACAACAAAAACCCAGGATCCTCTGGCAGAATGACAGAGAAGGAGATAAAAAAAGCAGCAGCCAGACATCAGAGAGAAGCAGCTTAACTTCAGAGGAATGACTTGACAGCGGGACTTCAGAGAAGAGTTCAGCTGGATATGGCCAAGCTTCAGGGGAAGACTGCCTTCCCACTCCATCTCCTTTCCAGCTCTCCTTCCTGCTGAGAGCCACTTCTACTGCTCAATAAAATTCTCCACATTTACCACCCTTCAATTCATTCAAGTGACCTGTTTTTTCCCAGATGCTGGACAAGAACTTGGGTACCAAAATGACAGGTGCAAAAGGCTGTCACCCTGACCCTCCACTGAGTCTGAAACACTTAACCATCCATAGAAAGCAAAGCTAAAAGAGCACACTGTAACACACATGCCTTCTGTGGCTCCAGGGATTATGGGTACCCCACAAGATGGTGCCCTGGGACTGCACAGAATTCTATTCCTGTCAGTGCCCAGAAGCACTTGTCCCGGCCCCTGCACCTGCTCACCTGCGTGCTCCCCATCCTGTGAGTGGTTGAGAGCTGTGGGCTGAGTATACAAGCCAACCCTTTTGTGAGTCCCATAAAGGTCAAGGAAATTATTTTGTTTTGTCAACATCTTATATTTTATATGCCAGAAAAGAAACAAAATCACACTGAGGTAAGCAGAGTCCCAGAAACAAAAAAAACCCAACAGCTTTCTGGAATTTCACTCCTGAAGAAAAAAGGGGCTCAGATAACCCCTGTGAGAGACCACATGGCTAGGGATCTGGAACCAGGGTTAGTACACAAAAGTGGATCTGAGATAGGACTCCTCAGTGTGCACCAGAGGTGAGAAGAGCTGAGATAACTGCCTGGAGTGGTGGCCTTTGAAGAGACCCTTGCATGGAGAGAACTTGAGAGCAGAAAAGGCACATACTGAGAGTCAGGGCTACAGTGGAACTGGCTAGGACTTCCATGAGCTAGAAAGTCTGAAGTGAACAACATAAAATGTTATTTGGAATTGAGTGACCCCAAAATATTAAGTTGAAGGAACCACAAAATATCCAGACTTGGGGGTAGAGAAAAGAGAATGAAAAATGAATTTCAAAATAAACAAAAACCTAATTCCCACTTAAAGCAAATTTACATATGAACATTTCAAAAGTGAGGTACAAAATTAACTTTAAATTATAGCTCACAATAAATGTGTAAAGAAATTCCCAGAGCAATGAAAAATAAAGTAAAAAATTAAGACCAGCATAGTTTAAGAGCCTCAGGAGGTTGTGAAACAAAACCTCTTGATTAATCAAGAACAAGCTGAAATAAAAATTAAGCAACTAGAAATATTCAAAATTCAATATTAATAAATACCTTTAATACGTCACAAAGGGATATTAATTAAGTAAACTGGCAAAGAGATATTAATTAAGTAACATAATTAGTGTAGCAACTAATAGGTCAGAAAATAAAGATTCCATAGAGGTACACAATATTTGAATGACACAATTAATATTCTTGGTTTCCTAAAAATTCTAGAAGTGGCTATGATAAAATTAATATATTTTTATTGTGGTAAAATCTGAAATACATAAAACTTACTATTTTTACCATTTTAAAGTGTACAATTCAGTGGCATTAAGTATATTTCCATCGTTGTACAATCATTACCATCATTTATCTTCAGAACTTTTATATCCTCCCAGCTGAAACTCTGTATAATAGAACAGTAAATTCCATTCCCCATTCCTTCAACCCCTGGCAACCATCAGGGGCTCTCTCTATGAATCTGACTACTCTAGGTACCTCATAAAAGTTGAATCATACAACATTCAGTATAATTCATCCATGTAACAGAACATTTCAGAAATTTCCTTACAAGTCTAAAATATTCTGTCACACACACACATATACACACACACAGGTCACCTTATATTTTTTGCTCATAGTTTATCTGTTGATGGACATTTGGGTTGTTTCCACCTTTTGTCTGTTGTACATAATCCTGTTATGAACACTGGTATAAGAATACCTGTTTGAGTTCTGTTTAAATTTTTTTTTTATTATCTAACCATAAATGGAATTGCTAGATCATTCTAGGCTTAATTTTTGGAGGAACTGCTGTAATGTTTTCCACAGTAGCTGAGCTATTTTACATTCCCACCAGCAATGCACAAGGTTTCCAGTTTCTCCATATACCAGCCAATGCTTGTAATTTGCTGTTTTTTGGCTTTGTTTTTATGATGATAGTCTAACAGGTGTGAAGTGCTGTCTCATTGTGGTTTTGATTTGTATTGCCCTAATGATTAATAACGATGAGTATTTTCATGTGCTTATCGGCCATCTGTATACCTTCTTTAGAACAATCAAGTCCTTAAAATTTTTAAATTTGTTTTTGTTGTTGAAGTAGGAATAATATTTTAAAATATAAGAAGATTGGGCAGCGCCTTTCCTTAAAATCCTAGAACGGTGTCTTAGTTTGCTTGGGCTGCTATAACAAAATACCATAAACCAGGTAGTTTATAAACAACAGAATATACATATTTCTCACAATCTGGAGGTTGGGAAGTTTAAAATCAAGGCAGATTCAGTTTCTGCTGAGGGCTCATTTCCTCATAGACAACCATCTTCTCATCGTAACCTCACATGACTGGATGGATATCTGTGGGGTTTCTTTCACAAGGGCAATAATCTCATTCGTGAGAGCTATGCCCTTATGACCTTATCACCCCCCAAAAGCCCCATATTCAAATATGATCATTTTGGGGCTTCAGGTTTCAATATGTGAATTTTGGGAGGACACAAATATTCAGAGCATGACACATGGCTTCCAATAGCAGTGGAATAACATCCTTGTGTTTGGCTGTGTGCTGCATATGTGGCTCTGCTGGCCTCCAAGTCTCTCTTTCACATTCTATGCTCCCCATCCAATGTCCTTTCATAGTCTCAACTGTCATGCTCCTCCTGCCTCCAGGCATCCATAGCAGCTGTTACCTCTGAGCTTAAAGATCTGCAGTCACCTTCAAATTATTGATTCCTTATCCGTCAAGCCTCAGCTTAAATGCCATTTGTCTCCTTTTTTCCTTAAGAGGACTCACAAGTGTTTTATATATTTGTCTATCAACTTAATTGCTTAAATCCTATCTTGTCTACTAGATCACGTACCAGCTAGGTGATCGCTCTCCTCTCAGTTTCGAGTGAACACTGAGGACCCAGAGTGGTACGTGTCATCTCTTGGGTGCTAATTAAATATTTGTGAATCCATATGATGTAGTGTGGGTTTGTGCTGTGGGCAGGCAGTGGGTGACGGGAACTGAAGGGCCTCTCCTCAGGTGTGTAGAAGACAGTAGAATCACTCTCTATATTATGGGAAGTCTGATTTTGTTTTCTCGTCATCCACATGGGCCATGACAAGACTCCTTCACACTTCGTGACACACCTCAAAAAGCCGCAGGTCAGATTTTCTGTAGCACACAGAAAATTCTTCATATTTATAGCCTTTCTTACAGACTGTAACTGTAACTTCCTTCAGCCTCCTTTGAGGCCTGTTTGAACAGAAATATTCTAACACAGTTCACTGGGGATTATACAGGACAAGGGCAGCTGATGTACAGATGATTAGCTATAGCCAGCCAGCCATAGCCACTGCCCTGTGGTGGATGGGAGGAGTTGCAGTTTGAACACCTTTTGCCTCTCTCAAATTTACTATTATCTCATTATTAGTATTATGCCAGAATGTACTACAGCAGGTTGCTTCTTAAGATCTTTGTTCTAATCTGAAATTATAATTTGCTTATTCTGTCTGTAGACCACTAAACTAAGCTTTAAAATTATACTATAAATAGTGCCACTTCAGTTTATTGCAGTCATTTTCATATTTAAATAAGGAAATAGCACTAGTTTACCTTATATAATTTATTTTCAGATATGACTAATGAAATAATTCCAAAATATTTTTCAAGAGTTAAAAATATGTAAAACTGTTTCCTTAGAGATTGGCCTTATCATGCCGGAGCTTAAAGAAATTCTAATTTTGTATTAACTCTCCACTGGAATAAAAGATTGCCTATTTTAATTAAAAACCGTATAAATGTAACTACTAACTACCCAACAAAAGCACTAGGAGTGGATCTTAGTAGATATCACATTAGCATTTTCAGGTTTCAGTCCTTTCGATATAGATAGAAATTCTTTTTTGTCAATATCTTACAAGTCCCAGAAAAGTATTTTTGGTACAGTTTTTAAAAGTAATTCTGGTTCACTTTGCTTTCCCCAGAAATGTTTAATGGGATGATTTCACATCTTGCATTTGAAGACATTGCTATTGGTGGAATTAATTATGCTAGTTCTCATGTTACTGTCTGTTTTCTCTTTAGGTTGGGTTTAAAGTGATGTTAAGAAAAAGAGTGGCTTATTACATTGATTAATCAAAGCTTCCAGAGAGAAGGTAGAAATATAACAATGGCTATTTCTGCCTTCCTTGCAGATCTCTTTCACTCCTTCCTACTTTCATGCCCTTTTACTAACAATGCTGGTTTGAAATGACCACTCTCTTTACTCCCTGTGTAATCTATTCCTCTGATCTTCTGTTAAATGGCATTATCTTCATGGAGCATTAGGGACATGACATTCTCTGCTTTCACTGAAGCCCCTTACACAGCCCCCTAGTTATTTCACAATCTTGCTGACAAAGCATGTGTTTTATGCCCCCAAAATGGAATATCAACTCCCTTACAGTCCATATGCCACATAAAATAGTGCCTTGTATATAATACACTCAATACATGTTGTAAAATCAAGTAGATTGTTGTTCAGTGCTTAACATTTGCTGCAAATAAAAAATTTGATAAGACAAGAATTTAGAAGATTAGGAGATGATCTCTTATTGATCTTCTCTACTCTTCACACCTATACGCAGAAATGTTCTCTTCTACCATTTTTTCCAACTGTGACATCCTAATGTAGGTGTAAAGCTCTACAGTATACCTATAAGAATTGATGCTTAATTGAAATATAAATGTTCTACTAAAGAAGAAAACTTGGGGAGGAGAAAATAAAATATTAGATTAGGTAGTAGCATTGATTTCTCCTTGGAATAGCTGCTTTTAAAAGTTGACATTTGTAGTAAGTATAGTGAGGGTTATTTGTATATTCATAATTGGCTAAAAATAGTCCTATATTTTGCATCTTTCATTGTGTCAAAAGGAGGTTAAACTTTTGAAATCCTTCTTCAGAATATTGATTTTAAGAAATGATTATTTTAAAGTGTCATTTTTACAGCATATTTACTCTACATTTTTATCAGATAGGAATGAGAAGATAATCCATCAGTGACCACAAAATCTGTGCTCCTCTGAAAACGAATGCTGCTCTTTAAAGTAAAGGGCTGTTATAGGATGTGGAAGATAAATCCTAAGCAACAAGACACCACTCCTAGCTTTGTAATCAGATGGTAAAACCTTCCTCCCACTATATAGTAGCCACTTTAGAGTCATTTAATCTGTTTGATAATTGTGGTTCTGAGTCAGGTTATCTAAGAAGCAGACTCTGAATTGGACACCAGCATGCAGACTCTTATCGAGTCTGATGCAGGAGTGTAGGAAGCTGAGCTGGGCAGAGGGAGAAGCTGAATCCTAGTGTAGTCACAACAAAGGCATGAGAGAGCCATGCTAGAAAGAAGCTCTGGAGCTAGACTATCACTGCAAAGGCATCATAAGTTGGTGCAAGGAAGCAACTCTTTATATGCCTGTGCTGGTAGTCATTGGATCCAATCCATCCCAGGGAAGGGAGCATAAACTTGCACAAAGTGACTGACTATCTTCAAATAACGGCAGTCCCCCCAAAAGGGATGAGAGCTGTTATCTGTCAATTCTCACAGTATTTGGGGGAATGAGTACTTAAGTCCTCAAAGTGAGGAGTTGTGTGGCATATCACAGACCCACTATGATTGTCTAATAAAAGCAACTTTTACATAAAAATATATTAATATAAAATATATTTTATGTTTGCATATATTCTTGCTTTATGATACTTTTTTCAACTATGAGAAAGTTTAGAAAGAACTAACCTTGAAATTCATGTGACAAATTAATATTATCAAAGGATTCAAATGATGAATCAGTCATTGATTTTCCAGCTTTATGGATTTTAGCTAAAATAAAACATTAAAACTACAAGATTCACATGTGATATATTTTAATACATACATCAATATTTTAAATGTTTATTGTTGATCTTGCATTTAGAACTAATGTCGTCTATTTATGAAGTAAAATATTTATGAAAATTTGCTAGAAACTTGTGTGTAAACTCACTCAGCTGAAGATAATTTGTATCCTTAGAACTGTAATTATAAACTGAAATAATTACTCCTTTTTTTAAAGGGCCAAATGTAAGTGGATGTCTATTGCCTAAAACTCCTTGGAGAACAGATTACAGGGGATGGGGTGTAGGATATGAAAAGCTATTAAATGGAAAAACATGTATATACGCGCATACATGTGTATACACACATATATACATATGTTTGAATGTATGTGTATGTGTAAATGTAGAAGAAATTTCATTAAAATGTTTATTATAAAAAACACACACCCCAAAACCTCTGGGTAAAGAGATCATAATTTTTTTATTTTCTCTTTTTACTTTCCATATATCTTGTATTGTATACAAAATATATACATATACATATTTCTCTATCTATATACCTAACAATCTAATGATATAGTTCCTGGGGAAGCAAGGAAACAATCAAGTTATTTTTCTTCTTTCTTAGCTGTGTCTGCTGGGGCATAAGGTAGAAGGAACTCTGGATAATTCTGTCAACTTGAAACAAGAGAAAGGAATCAATTTCTTGCACAAGGTAATCAAAACCATGTTTTCTTTTTAATTGCTTGTCACATTTCCTCTTATAAAAGATGTTTAAATGACAAAGGTGAGTGACTGAACAGCTTTTTAAAATAGCTTTATCTCCTCTCCATCCCAAATTTAATAGTCATTTGGCTTTGGGATTTAGTTGTCATTATTCTCATCAAGAATTGCTTCATTTTTTTTTTCCATTTGAAATATTTTCCTTATTTACATTCTTTGAACCTCAGTTCAGATGTGTCTTTTTTCTTTCCTTGGTTTATATTTTCAGTTGGGGATTTTTATTTAATTTTTCCTTTACTTATTTTATTGTGAAAACATTTACCGAAAAAGATTCTTCAAGAATAGACCCTCCAAATATTTCAGAAATTGCTAAATGTTTTTTCACTTTTCATGTCTTTTGTTACTTGCCACCTACGGACATACTAAATGGTGCTTTTGCATTTCCTGTTTTCCTCTCATTCAGCACTCCTTTGCTTCTTTTATAGATAACACTTTGCAGATTGGCTTTTCAGATAGTGGGATGTAGTCAACACTGATGCTTTTTCTGATCGATCAAACCAGCTTCCTTTGTTGCTCACTGGCGACAGGTTAGTGATTTCACTCACATCACTGTCAGACACAATATTATTGAAGTTTTTAAAAATGTATTTTCAACTCTTTTTTTTAAAGACCAATTTAGAGACTGGAGAAAAGCTATACATATGCAATCATTTTTCAAAACTTCCTGCCCTAAAGGGTTAGACATTGAGGAGAGCCTTTCCTATTGTTTCAGGAAGTTACTTCACAAATCTGATACATTTCTTGCAGCAAAGTTTGGTGACCGAAAAGCAGAAGAATGTCTTTTGGTGGGTAAAGAAACTCATTCCGTGCTTGGACTCCAAACTTGGAATTTACCACCATTTGAGTTCTGTTTCTTAGCTTTTTAGGCTTAATACCTCACTTTGCCTGTATCTTAAATTTTATTAGATTCTGGGATACTTGCTTAGATTTGTCAAGTTGATAAGAGATTGATGTTCATTTACATATACATCATGAACATCTGTGTCTTAATTTACAGCGAAAATTTTGTTAGTTAGAAGAACTACTCACATTAGTTCAACATGAATACTTCTCCCTATAGCATTCCAAATATCAGTAAGATTACTGGGTGATCACAGAATTACAACACTGTAGTGCAGATTAAGAATTTTTAGATTAAGATAGCATATAAATTCATTTTGCCAAAGGGCATGTCTTTACCAATATAATTCTAGCTTTTGATGTCCCTGATAAACATTTTCTTTCTCTTGCATAATTCTTGGACTAATATGTCTTTCTGCTAAGACTCTCCATTTTTATGTTCTTCCAATGATCATCAGCACTTTTTCTGGTAGATACATGCTTTTTCTAGAGATATCAATGGCTTCAAGGCTGGGCACAGTGGCTTACACCTGTAATCCCAGCACTTTGGGAGACTGAGGCAGGCGGATCGTTTGAGACCAGGCTGGCCAACATGGCAAAAACCTGTCTCTACAAAACAATGACAAAAATAATCAGCCAGGCATGGTGATGCATGCCTGCAATCCCAGCTACTCGGGAGGATGAGGGAAAAGAATGGCTTGAACATGGGAGGCAGAGGCGGCAGTGAGCTGAGCTCTGCCACTGCACTGCAGCCTTGGCAACAGAGCAAGACTCTGTCTCAAAAAAAAAAAAAAAAAAAAAAAAAAGAAAAGAAGAAAAAGAAAGAGAAAAGAAAAATGTATTAATGGCTTTAGGAAGGTACGGTTGTATATTGGACTTGAAGCCCTATTCTTTCATTTTAAAGAGACTTTACCTCTTTGCCCTAATACATTATGTGCCCATGTGTAGTTTAACTTTCACAGGGAATATTCTATTTTAAATCCTGACTATCACCTTACCTATGTTTCTCCATGACCCAATTAGTAATGCCGACAGTCTTTAAACCTACCAGTTTTACCACTGGGTCTCAACCCTGAATGCACACAGGAATCATCTGTGGAAAATTTTTAAATACAGATACTTCACATTCATGTCATTCCAACTAAATCTGAATATCAAAGTGGGATGGAAAAGTATGTTTTTAAAAATCTCTACAGGTTATTTTGATGATCACTGTGGTTTAAAACCACCAGTTTAGACACTTGATTCAACCACCAAGGTACATCATTTTCTGGAAGGATAAGAAGAATACTGCCATAGTATCCAGCTAATTGCTACTTTGATATAGTCTCCTGACCTGAGCCATGTCCACTTTTGAGAGTTGAAAATAAAAGTACTATGATTGGGTTACTTCTCTAATATGCACTGAAATATGATATCAGCTGTGATGCAGGGTTCTGGCTTGTTGATATTGGAAAAGTTTTAAAATGCTAACAACAAGAGGTAAACTTTACCATGAATTTACCATGTGCGTATTATATCTCCTGAACCTCCCCATCCATCCCTCTCAACAGCCCTAAGTGGTGAGCAGAGCATTATTTTCAAACTTGTTTTACTGAACTGAAACACATAGAGGGTAACTAACTCTCCAAAGTGCCAACACCGGTCAGTGATGAGCAGGACTCAAGACTCAAATCTTCTCAGTCTAATTCCAGGTTCTCCTTTCTTTCTCTCTCTTTCTGTCTTTTCTTCCTTCCTTCCTTCTTTCCTTCCTTCCTTCCTTCTTTCTTTCTCTTTTTCTTTTTTTTTCTTTCTCTCTTCCTTCCTCTTTCTTCTTCCTTCCTTCCTTCTTTCCTTCCTTTCTTCCTTCCTTTTTCCTTTCTTTCCTTTCCTTCCTCCCCTCCCTTCCTTCTTTCCTTCCTTCCTTTCTTTCTTTTCTTTTAGAAAAAAATGTCATTCCTTTATCTTTTCAAACAAGATATAACACAACTCAACAACAATGCATATTACTGTAAAAATGCAACTGAAAACTATAATTCAGACATTAAGAAAGAAAACTACTAGTTACATTATTACATTATGGAAATCAAAATAATTTATCACATGAAATAAATCAAAACATTACAGATTAATCTTTATAGTTCAAACATCTATATAAGTCAAAATAACCAGTTCTAAAAAAAAATCAAGTATTTTATAATAAAGATAATGAAACTTTGAACATTTCAGTTAAATCATGACACTAGGAGGAGGAGTTGCTTTTTAGTACAGTGTGTGAGTGTACATGTATGAACATTACTTTATCTTTCAGAAAGCCTGGTAAAATTAGTGGCTAGAGAGAACAATGTCCAATGTTAGAACATTAATCATTAATCAATAAAGATTGTCATTCAATAGGCATACTATGCAAAACAAAAACAAGCATAAAACAGAAGCCTTCCCAGCACTTTGGGAGGCCAAGACGGGTGGATCACGAGGTCAAGAGATTGAGACCATCCTGGCCAACATGGTGAAACCCCGTCTCGACTAAAAATACAAAAAATTAGCTGGGCGTGGTGGTGCGTGCCTATGGCCCCAGCTACTGGGGAGGCTGAGGCAGGAGAATTGCTTGAAACCGGAAAATGGAAGTTGCAGTGAGCCAGGATCGCACCACTGCATTCCAGCCTGGCAATAGAGCAAGACTCTGTCTCAGAAAATGAAAAAAAACAGAAGGCTTGGTTTCTTCTCTCCAGGTACATATTCTCTATAGAGTACAAGTCAATATAAGGAAGTCTATGATTATATAACAAATTGCAGGACATTCATAGACTCATGCTGAAAAAATTAGGTGACAGCATTTCTTCGAGGATTCACTCATGAATGGCAATGACAGGAATGTGGTTTTGGATTAAAAAAAAAATAAAGGAGAGGGCATTTCATTGCAGGAAGAAATGCACAGTGGTAGGCAAGAAGGAGTGAGTTAGTGATTGACAAAAGGGAGCAGAGAAGTCAGCTTGATTTCTCTGGAGGTTGGTAGGGAATAAATTGTTTGATTGCTTCCTTCTTAGAATTGGTTTATATTCTGATTGAAGACAAATTTAAGATAGGGAAGGCTTTTTTTGACATTCAAACTCTAATGATATGTATCATGGGTTGGATGCTCCTGATTGTGAAAGGGAGAACAGCCTGCAGGAGGTTTATTAGGGACTATTCTCAGGATCAACGCCCGGAAGTGATAGCAGTGGTGGGCTGTCCAGAGAGGCTGCTGCCATCACGCCGCTGCTGCAGGGATGCCCGGGGGAGAAGGCAGACAGCTTTCAGCAGCCTGCTGCCCTGGGCACCACCAGGATGGGGCTGAGCCATGTCACTCACCAGATGTGGGGGCAGTGGGGTGGGGCAGAGAGGGGCCCTGAGATGGAGCTAGGGCTGCACTTCAGGGTCCCGGGGCAGGAAATGGGAGCAGCACCCACTTCAGGGACCCAGCCGGGAATGCGGCCAGTGCGTCTACCCCACTGAGGATGTTGGCTTCCTGTGCCTTGGGAGGATGTTCTGCACGAGGCCACCCAGGACTGCACCCCAGGTCCACCCTGCACTGGGGAGACCTCCAAGCCTGACACTAGAGATGGCTGAGTCCAGGACCCACGGCCCACAATCTGCTCCTAGAGGTATTCCCTGGGCAGGGCCATGAGCTGGGCAAGGGGGAGCCTCAGGCTGTCCCTGACAGCTGTGGTTATGGGGGAAGCTCATGGCAACAGTACCTCCTGCCCAGGTTGCCAGCCCAGGCCTGGCAAGGACCTGAAGCCTTGGCAACAGACTGCAAGGGGTGTGGCTGGGGCTGCATGCTCCATGGAACGAGCAGGATCCAGGAGCAGGCAGCAACCCTGCCCTAATGGGTGCAAGTGCAGCCACCCATGTCAGGGCTGTGGACCCAGTTCTCTCTGTACTCTTAGGGGTCAGGAAAGGCCCCCCTACCCCAAGCTCTTGCAGGCTCAGAAGTGCCTACTCCTGATGCCTGGCTTCTCTCTGCTGTCAACACCTACTCCAAACTTGAAGCAACATGGAGCTGCCCCTGGGTGCTGTCATAGCCCAGCCAGGGGTGCACATGCTCAGGGCAGTGCTGGCACTCCAGTCTCTTGCTGCCTCAGCCCCTCTGGAATGTGGGTACTAACAAGCATGGGAGGGAGGCTGATGGGGAGCTGAGGACAGCCTGGCTCTGGCCTGCAGGTGCCCCTTGGTGCAAGCAGCCTGGGTGCCTTGGATGGCAGCAGGGGGCAGACAGGCCTCCTGGGTGGGAGGAAATGGGTTACCAGTGAGGCTTCACCTTCAGACCAGGAGGGCCTAAATGCTGGGGGCCAGGCTGCCATTCCCACAGAGCAGAGTAGGAACTTGTGGTGCCTTTTCTGTGCCTTCCCAAGGCTGCCCAAGAACTAATTGGAATACACTGCCTTTCCTCTGAGGCCCATAAAAGCCCTGGGCTCAGCCAGAGCTGAACAGATGATAGGACAACTTGCCTGCAGAGAGGAGCCATCCACTCTAGGACTTCCTCTCTGCTGAGAGCTGCTGAGACAATGGAGAGATGATGAGGAGATAATGGATGACCAACTGCAGAGAGGAGCTATCCTCTCTGCTGATAGCTCAAAACTTGTTAGGATGACTTGCCTAGCAGAGAGGATCTACCCTCTCAGCTAGTAGCTGAACACTGTTGGGACACCCTGGTTGCAGAAAGAAGCAATTCACTGCGGGTTTCCTCTAAGCCGTTCCATTGCTTAATAAAACTCCTCGTCCTCTTGCTCACCCTCTACTTGTCTATGTATCTCATTCTTCATGGGTGCAGGACGAGAAGTCAGGAACCTCCGAATGGTGAGACTAAAAGAGCTGTAACACAAACAGGGCTGAGACATGCTTCTTGTTCACCATGTTGTGGGCAAAGAGAAGGAAAGAAGAACTGCAACCCTTTGCAGAGCCCAGGTTTGGGAGCTCCCTGAGGCAGGGCAGTGACTCCCTCTTTGGGGCCCTGAAGTTCCTGGCATCTCCAATCTATTGGGAGCCACTGTGTTCCCTGGTGCCAGCTGTGGAAGCTTCTTGTGGTGCTCCTGGTTCAGCCACAGCCTCACAGAGAGCCGGTGCCCATGCTGGCACCTGGAGCTGCCTGCTCCACTATTGCAGCCAGCATGTCTGACTGAGCAAGGCTGAACCCCACGCTCATTCACACACCCCTTGCCACTCCACACAGTCCACATTGGCACGCACAGGATCCAGATGGGTAGTGTGAGCCAAGCCAGCCTGCTAGGCTGAGTGGGTGGAATGAGCCCAGCAGACCCAAGCAAAACCTGGGCAACACCCCAAAGATCCCATAACAGAAGGATGTGGGCTACTGCAGGCCTTAGGCATCTCAATGGGGAGTTGAAGCTAAAATGACCCTTCACAGTTGTCTGCAAGTGGGAGGAAGGGCTAGGCCTTTGTACTTGTGACATGGCGTAACTTTGGGTGAAATAGTCCTTTCAGTTTGAACCATTACTGTAAGAGTGGCAGCTCAGGCCTTTTTGCCAGCAGCATTCACAGCAGTTGTTGGAAATAAGTCCTCAATTTCTGAAGGGGAACCTGGGTGCCTGGGTGGTATATTACAGTGCTCAGAATGTATTATCTGGGAGAGCAATGATCCTGAACATGAGAATTAACTCAGTTAAAAAAATAATCTTGAATTTACTAAATCAGAATCTATCAAGATGGAGCACAAATTATGGAAAATTTTAAAATGTTCCACAAGTAATTCTGTGTATCATTCAGATTTGGGAATCACTGATATAAAGAGCATAAACTCCTCTCACAAAGCTTCAGATATAATTATGCTTTTCTTCCTTGAATATTCAGTAATTTCACATAGTATACACTACTCCTTAATGGGCAGAGCAGAAGGATGAAGGGAGAAATCACATTATGAATAGCTCGGGATCCAACGAAAGGGCAGACAGGCATTTTAAGTGCATTCCACATTATATGAAAACAAAGGGATTAAGCACAATAGGAAGCCCATTAAATTGCTATTGCATTTGGAAAAAATTAAAGGTTATGTTCAGACTATTATAGAATAGGTGTAGAGATTCATAAAACTATGTTAATCTATAAAATCTTCAGATAGATACATAATGAGCTATCTGGGCAAGCAGATAGAATAAATAAAATAAATCAATGATTTTGCAATGTAGGAGCTCTTTTTGTGTGGAAATAGCATGCTATCTGTAGAACTTTAATTGTAATAACTGGAGGTAGACATTCAAAGAAATGTTACAAAGCAAAGTTAAAAGCATGTGTAACAACACACTTTGTTTGTATTTGTAGTCTGTTGCTCAGAGTCTCCAAGTAAGAGAGTATTGTCACTCTTTGTTCCAATACTTGTCAGTATTGGACAGTTAGTATTGCATATTTGGGGTGGTACCCTTCCTTCCTAAATGCCTATTTGTTTCTAGAAATTTGTGTTTTCTCTTTCACCCACCCTTACCCCCTTACCTATTGGGATTCAGTGATGTGGTGTGCGTTTGACGGATATGAGTTTGGAGTAGATCTGATTGAATCCTGGTTGCTGAGTAGAACAGTGCCCCTCTTTTTTCAGAAACAATGTGCAGCTTGGACGTGGGGTGAATCTGACCACAACTCAGTTGTTAGATACAGCAACAGGGCCCTATTTTTTTGCATCTAGCATGCAACTGGTAGGCATTCATATCAGCTGAGAAATCACTGTGGCCATAAACCAAAAGGTGTCTGAGACAGATCTCAATCACTTTAGAGGTTTATTTTGCCAAAGGCAAAGAGGTGCATGGGAAAAAGAAACACGAGTTACAGTAGAATCTGTGGCCTTTGCTTTCTCCAAATAGGGTTTTGAGGACTTTAATATTTAAAGAGGAAAGAGTGGTAGGAGAGGAAGGAGGAACAGTCAATTATGCATTTATCTGGCACTCAGTAAATCTGCATTTTACATAAGATAAAGTTGACATAGAATAGAAGAAGAGGTGAAATATGCATTTGTCTTGGGGTAGGTTGAGGGATGACTTTTAGTCCTATTTTTGACCTGTACCTGGGAAAATAAGCTGTTAACTTGCATTGTCAGGGTGAGATTCAACAGAACTCTGGTTTATGGTAAAGATTTTGGGGCCCACAAGAAATTTCCTTATAAGCAATTTATGAGGGAGGTCCCCTGGGGAGGTATGTGGCCTTTTATCCTTGCAGCTATCTGTTTAGGGACAAAAGGAAGGTAGTTTTTGCATGACTCAGTTCCCAAGCTTAAATTTCCCTTTGGCATAGTGAGTTTGGGGTCCTGAGACTTCATTATTTTCCTTTCACAAGGCTTATACATGGGGGTACTACCTGAATGTTCATCAATTTTAAAAAGCTGGACATTTAAACAACTGTACCACTTGGGCCTCAGCCAATTTTCTGTGGAGTACCCATGACCAAGTGAGATGGAAGCACTCCTGTGAACCCCTTGTAGGACTTGTGACAGGGGTGTGGCTTGTGTATTCAGCCACCATGCTCAAACCCCTTTCAGGAGGGGGAGCATGCAAATGAGTGGAAACAGGAGATGGGGCGAGTGCCTTTGGACGCTGGCAGAAAGGGATCCTGTACTGGCCCTCGGCATTGTCTAGGGGTGGCCTGCAACCCCTGAAGCCCCAGAAGGCGTCTACTGATGCTCTTTTAGCATTTGCCTTCAGCAGATGGCTAAGTGTTAACCAGCTCAGTAGAGGGTCAGGGTGACAGCCTTTTACAACCTGCCGTCTTGGTATTTGGGTTCTTGTCACATGGACTTGAAAGATTGTGAATGATGATTTTATTGAGTGATGGAAGTGGCTCTTAGGAAGATGGTGCACTGGAAAGGGGATGAAGTGGGAAGATAATCTTCCCCTGGTCCCAGTAAGATTTAGCCAACTGTCCCCAGCTCTCTCCTTTCTGACTATAGTCTATGATGTCCAGCTGCCTCTTCTCCTCTCGCAGATGCTTTTTCTCTTCTCTCCTTCTCTGCCATGCCACTCTGCTACTCTGTCAGTGGAGCTTGGGATTTTATGGCCACAAGATGGGGCATGTTGGGTGAAAAAGCAACATTCGGGTGGGAAAACAAAGATGTGACATTCTCATTTAGGGCCCTGTTTCTAGGCTTGAGGGTGAAACTTTTGCCAGGGACCCCAACTTGTTCTACCTAGTATTTCCGTGCCTTCTATACATATCACAAGCATTAGCATAGAGGCAGTAAATATTTCCTTCTCACCTTAGTAGACCATTTCTTTTCTGAGCCAGATAGGAGTTAGAGAAATTCTAGTAACTAAAACAGAATTGGTGTTGGGTTTCCGAGTCTCTAGGTAGTGGAAGCTTCAAATGAACCTGAATTCTTCACTGACAGTTCAGTGCAGTTTTTTGATGCAACTAAAGCAAGTAGGAGGTGGTTTTGTGGTGAGCAGGAGTGGATCAAATGAAGGGAACTAGTGGGTTCTGAGTTTGACCTTCAGAGTCACCTCTGAGTTCCCATGAGAAGCTAGAGGCAGTGAAAAAAAGGACAGATTCTAAGAAATACTCACTTGGGAGCTTTGGAACTCTCGAGGGAAGGTAACCTTTTGAAAAGACAGAATTTCTATTCATTAATTAACCACTGCCATTGAAGATATTGATATCAAAGTGCCTCATTTCTAGGAGCAGAGAGGTGAAGCCTGTCCATATTATTTATGTGAGGAATCACTCTGCTTAGAAAAGATCCTCAAATGCTCTTTAAGAAGGCAATTAACACAGGGCTTGCTTTTTGAAATAAAGAATATGCAAATATTCTACATCCTTTAGAAAACTGTCCTAGGAAATTATTTTAGAGGGGGTTTTAAGTGCCGTAGTTTAGTGTTAAGCATAGATAAGTTATAGTAATTGTGACTTTTGCCATTACTTTTAATGACAAAATCCACAATTAGTTTTGCCCCAAGCTAATATTTCAATGGCTAGGAACATTATATAAATTGGTGACTCTAGGGCACAAGCAAGGAAATATAAACATGCAGTTATTCCTTAAGTAACTATAGTCAGTGTGTTCTTTTCATGATTTTACATTTCAAGTAAGAAAGTATTACAGTTGTTTTGGGCTATACTCTCCAGTGCAGAGAATGGATGGGATTTTCTAATTGTCTTCAGTGTGCTACTGGCCCATTGAAGTCTCTGGTTCTCCAGGCATTCCAAAAAACAAAGATCACACAGTGAGTTATTCCCCCGAGATCCCTCAGATGATCAGAATCTGAAATAAGACAGCTATTCATGGACAGAAGCAAAACCTCTAGGTTCTACAAGCAGCACCTATATACTGACAGTTTTGGAAAGAACACTTCACTCTGGGAAAACATGGCCCACTAGGTCCAATTCCCAGGTGGCTGCAGCTCTTCAGTTTCTCTTTACTTGTAGTGACTCAAAGAGAGGGTTTTTTGGCAAAATAGTGTATTTATTTCTAGTATCTACCCCTTCCCAGAATGATGTTAGTTTATGCCTACCAGAATGCTTAAGGTATTATCACAAGTATGCACCTTCTTAAAGAAGGGAGATAATTCAGCAATTCACATTTGTATATATGTGTGTATGTGTGTGAGCATGCAAGAGACACAGAGAGAGAGAGAGCACGCGAGAGAGTATGTCTATGCCTTGAAAGTCCTCAGACTCATTATTATTTGAACAAGATCATTCCAGTGGAATCACCCTAGGTGTGATACCAATGTAAGCACATTAACCACCCTTCCTGACTTCGTGCCCAGTAAGGCACATACCTGTTGATGGCAGGAAAGCTTGGATGGCCTTCTCTATCTGTCTTTTAGCAGGAGAGTTCATCAAGGTTACTCAGGGGAAGAATATTTTTACAGTGTAAAGGCTCCACATCTAGGTACCAGAGAATTCTCTGGGAAGATTTTGTGTTTCATGCCAATGAGAGTTTGAATAATCTGTCCTCACATCTCCAACACCTTGGGGTAAGATGGCACGAACACTTTCACTGAACTTTTGTTCATTAGCACTTATCAAGCCATACAAAATGTGAGCTGATATTGAGACAGTGTGATTTAAAAAGGCACCATGAGGCTTATCCTGTCCAAGAATATTTTTGCCTTAGACTAATATGTTACCTTTCCTTTTGACATAATCTGAAATTTCCAAGATTGGAGTAAATTCCTTGACTTGGACAACTTCTAGGTTTCTGTACTCAGAAGACCATTATTATAATCACATACATTGCCTGAAAGTGGAGGAAGATCCTAAAGCCATATTTTAGTTTTCTCCCAGTACTTTCTAAAACGTACATATTAAGCTAATCGCCATTTTAAAAGTCATAGGACTCCTGAGATACTGGACTGCTAAGTCTCTCGATGGGTAAATGTGCTTGTGGGGAATTCATATTAATGCATTAATCATTTCTGTGGCAGTCATTAAGTTATAACACATAAACTTGGGTGCATTTGGTTGTCCATATTTGAATATGAGCACTTAAAGGAGTAGAGAAAACTAGTGTGCCAATAATTTCAAAGAATACTGTAGTTGCAGTAAGAGAAGCAGACAAAAGATATCCATGACATAAAAGTAGTAATTGCCTGAGTTTCTGATGAATTTATAGCTCTTATTCTGATTTCTGTTATAGTCTGATACATCTTACTGTTCCTGGATAGTCTGAGATACTTTTCTATCTTAGCTATTTATCTTGTATTGATTTGGAACTAGTTTAAATAATTTCATGTTACTTCAAGCCAAAAAGGTCTAGATAAGGGAGGAAGAGACATCTACATATATGCAATGAGTATATTGTATGTAATACAATAGCTAGCTTATAGAATATACTTAATAAATATCAAAAGAAAATCTGGCTATGTGGTATTAATAAGACGAGAAAAGACAGGATGGAAACCAGAGATTTGTGATAAAAGAAAACCTCAAAAGATTTGGTAAGTGATGACATATAAAAAAAGATTGATATGGCATGAATCTTGTGAGGATTCATGCCAGAGAGAACTGATCCAAGAGGTAGAGTTTCATCAGTTTTTCTGCAAAATAATTCGATACCAATAACATTTTAAAAATCTAAGAACACAATAAGTAGTGAGAAAACACAGATCAAAATAAACAATAATGTAAGTAATATATGAAGCATCTATGATTTTAAAATATTGAATGCTTTTTATGCATTTGATGGAAAAGCACCTCACCCTGGCACCTCCTCTTTATCCTTCCCTTTGTATGTACAGGTTAATGTATCTAGGCATTAGAATGGAGGCTAAGGAGCACTCTCTTTAAAAGAGAATTTTTTTATTTTTAATGCAAAGTCAATTTAGCACTACACAATGCAATTCAAAATGGGGTGTTTCTATTTCAGTAAAGGTGTTGGAAAGACAGTGAGTGGAAGAGATTTGGTTGTAAATAGCCCCAGTCACACTAAGTCATAGCTGAAGGACAGTGTATGCATTTATGGAGGATGGAAAGGACCATTAGTCACACATCCATCTTTTCAGTCACTGAGAGAACAATCTCCATTAGTAACATCATTTTTGAATAATAAGGCAAAATGTATGTATGTCCTTGGAAATTCAATAAATAGTGATCCTTACACCTGAGAAATTTGTAGGCAACTGGGAAAGTTATCTCTTTTCTACCCCAGTTTTATAGAACATTTTTATATTACTACCATGGTGTATTAAGCTATATCTTGGTGACCATAAAACATAAATAAGAAAAAGCTGAGAGAGAAAATATGTCAAAAATCACTTAACATGGTGTCTGTACAAGTCAGCTGCTTAAGATAATAAATTAAGGATAAAGAAGTGTTTTCCCACTGCATTGATGTATCTAGTGCAAGACACACTGGAATTGTGCAGTATAATATCTCAGGTTCCCTCTGGTTTTTATCAGCTCCACAGATCCATGTTCTGGAGGAGCTTAGACTCACCGTGTGCTGACAGCGTTCCATTCAAGTTCATGCTGCTCAGATTTGTGTTTTGTATCCAGGGCCTCCTCCCATGCTGTGGACGCCCTCTGAGCCTGGGTCCAAGCACAGCCTGGAAATGTGAGAGAATTTATGCCTTTAGGAGCAACCCTCAAATGGAAGAAGAACCCAATGAAAAAAGACTTCCATCCTTCGGGTGAACAACTCACACACGGTCCTGGCAAATTCACCCCAGGAAGCTTGCTCAGGCCTCCTCACATTGGCTTTTCTTCCCTCCTTGCCTCTTCTTACTCTTCTTGTTGTTTCATTCCTGATTTTTGCAATCACCTTTCAAATGAAACAACTACACCCAGGTCCTTGTCACTAGCTCTTATAAGGGATCCTAAATTAAGATAGTTGGTCGTTGTGTATTGATCTGACTAATGTTTCTCTGAAGGTATGTAGTCCAAATCAAAGACTATAAACCATAATTTGATTTTTAGAAGGTCAAAGGGAAAGATTTGGTAAATACGATACTTAATACGCATCATTTGGTATTTGGTAAAAAAATACTTAACATACTTCATTTCACCTACAAAAATGGGTATGTTTTGTTTTATACTCTACCTACATTTATACAATGCTATAGTTAGGAATTTTCTGAATTACTAAAAATCAACTCATCACTTTATGATGAGTTTATGTTCATATTACTCATAAGTAAGTAATAGTTATCTATATAAATCAATACTCTCACTCATTTAATATATTAAATGAAAGATGTTTTTGTAAAGTGAATAAATTGCTTCAAAATAGAAATAATTTTCGGTTTCTCAATTCTGATTTCAATATGATAATTTCCTAATCTGGGAAGCTATACTTATTCTGAAATGTACATATCAAGATTTGAATATAAAGATATATGAACTTTAAAGGACAAAACAGAATTACTTGTCATGAGTTAATTTCACTGCTATTAAAATTCTGTTATTATTAAGTTTATGAAGTCCACCTAGCACACATTTTATAAGCTTCCATGGTAATATAAATGAATTAGAAGAAAAATGTGCTTAAATAATAACCTTGCATCTCTGAAATATATGGAAAATTTAAAAAGCACTTTAAAGTATTATTGTTGAAAAATAATTTTTAAACTGTAGTTGTTGAAAATCATTTTCTAAAATAAATGATAAAAGTAATCATAATGAAAAAGAATGCTAGAAACAGATTGTGCAATTTTCAATTTTTATAAAAATATGTATAGTTTAATTAAAATTCATATTACTTTACAAAATTAATAACTGTAAAGTTGAAAATTCGGGAAGCATTTAGGACATTCACAGTCTTGTGCAACCGCCACCTCTATGCAGTTCCCAGACATTTTCATCACCTCAAAAGCTAAACCTGTGCCCCCTGACAAATTACTCAGTTCTTTTCTCTCTGCAGCCCCTGGCAACCACTGATTTGAGACTTTTGTCCCCACCAATTGTTTTTTTGTATACAGTAATTTCTCACTATTTCTTTAAAGTCATAGAACTGAAAGTTAAATGAAGTACACTGTTCAAATAGAAGTCCATATTCTTTATCTAAACTCCCTGGAGAGAAATGCATGCTAAGATTTCAGATGTTTTTGGATTTATAAATGTTATATATAGACACATGCATATGAATTAATTTCGTAGTGGAATTTTTTTCATTTTAATAAATACGTTATTTTATTGTGGTAAGAACCCAACATGGGATCTATTCTCTTACCAAGTTTTTAGGTGTACAATACAGTATTGTTGACTACATGTACAATGGAGTACAGCAGCTCTCTAGAACTTGTTCATCTTTAACTAGGACTTCACGCACATTGATTAATAATGCCCCATTTCTCTCACCTCAAACTCTATCACTATTTCACTTTGATTATATGAGTTAAGCTATTTTAGATACCTCATGTACATAAAATGATGCAGTATATATCTTTTTGTGACTGAATTGTTTCAATTAGCATAATGTCCTCAAGGTTCATCAATGCTGCCTCATGTTGCAGAATTTCCTTCTGTTTTAAGGATAAGTAATTTTACATTGTAGGTACCTACTACATTGTCTTTATTCAGTCACCTTCAATGGACATGTAGGTTGTTTCTACATCTTGACTATACTGAAAAACACTGCAATGAATATAGGAGTGATGATAATCTCTTTGAGATCCTGATTTCAGTTTTTTTTTTTTTTTTTCGATAAGTACCCAGAAGTGGAATTTCTGGATCATATGGCATTTCTATTTTTAATATTTTGAGGAAATATTAAATAGTATCATTTTGCATTTCCACTAATAGTGCACAAAGGTTCGGATTTCTTCACATCGCTTGTTGTCTTTTGACATTTTTTAAAATAATAGCTATCCTGAAAGGCATGAGGTGATATCTCATTGTAGTTTTGATTTGAATTTACCCAATATTTATTGCTGTTGAGCATCTTTTAATATACTAATTGCCATTTATATGTCTTCTTTGGAGAAATATCTATTCAAGTCCTTAACCCATTTTACAAATCAGGCTATTAGCTTTTATTATGCCATTGAGTTGTAGGATGTATTAGTCTGTTCTCACACTGCTAATAAAGACATACTCAAGACTGAGTAATTTATAGAGAAGAGAGGTTTAATTGACTCACAGTTCTATATGGCTGGGGAGGCCTCACAATCATGGTGGAAGGCAAATGAGGAGCAAAGTCAAGTATTACATGGTGCAGGCAAGAGAGCTTATGCAGGGGAACTCCCATTTGTAAAACCATCAGATCTCTAGCTGGCGTAGTGGAGCATGCCTGTAATGCCAGCTACTCAGTAGGTTGAGGCAGGAGAATCAACTGAATCCGAGAGATGGGGGTTGTGGTGAGCCGAGATCATGCCATTGCACTCCAGTCTGGGCAACAAGAGTGAAACTCTGTCTCAAAAAAAAAAAAAAATCAGATCTCATGAGACATATTTACTACCATGAGTATATCACAGGAAAGACTCTCCTGCATGATTCAATTACCTCCCACTGGGTATCTCCTATGACACATGGGAATTATGGGAGCTACAGTTCAAGATGAGATTTGGGTGGCGACACAGCCAAATCATATCATAAGAATTTTTCATATATTGTGGAGATTAGTCCCTTATTAGACATACAGCTTGCAAATATTTTCTCTCGTTCTGTACATTGCCTTTTCACTGTGATGATTATTTCCTTTGCTTTACAGAAGCTTTTAGTTTGGTGTGGTCTCATTGTTTATTTTTATTTTTGTTGACTTTACTTTTGGTGTCACATCCATGAAATCATTGCCACGGCGAATGTGATACAAAGAGGGAGGTTTATTGTGATAAGCACCTACATTAAAAAAGAATAAAAATCTCAAATAAACAACTTAACATTAGACCCCAAGGACCTTGAAAAAGAATAACCAAGAACCCAAAGCTAGAAGAAGGAAAGAAAGTTTACAAAGAGTAGTGTGGAAATAAACAAAATATAAAACAACAGGAAAAAAAATCACAAAGAAGAGTTGATTTTTTGAAAAGAAACAAAATTGACAAACCCATAGCTAGACTAAGAGAAAAAAGAAGAAAGAAATAAAGTCAGAAATAAAAGACGATATATTACAAGAGATGCCACAGAAATAAAAAGGATCAAATGACACCACTATGAAGAATTATATGCCAATAAATTGGGTAATGTAAAAAAGAAATGGATAAATTTCTGGAAACATGCAACTACCAAGACTAAATTGTGAAAAAATAGAAGTTTAAACAGACCTATAACTAGCATGGTTGCTGAATCAGTAATTTAGAACCTCCCAACTTTTTTTATTATATATTCTCTTTTATATATATTATCCCTTTGAATAACATCACTGAAAAACAAGTATATTAAAGATAAAATTTTCTCTCTATATAGAAATATATATATTAAAGGAAAGCTTAAGTTGTTAAGAGACATAGGAATCTATTAATTTGGAAATATCTTTTCTTTCAGTTGAAAAGTCTTTCTTATGGTCCGAAAATTTTCTTTCGAATTATTAACAACAGATACATTTATAATGTGCCAATAAAAGTTCAATAGAAAAGTATAATTGTATGCTTATTTGGAAGTATATCTATAAATCCAAAGTGGTCATTAACTGTAAATAAAATAATTATAAATGTCAACTGGAAGTAGGCAATTACAAATATGAGATGCCAAGTTAGAAGCTATTGATATTTTTAAGGTGACATGTATTATTACTTTATTCTTACTTAAAACTTTGAGCTTTTATGGTCAGTCTTCATCAGTCTATGACATAGTTTAAAAACTCAAGACTCTTAATTCACAATTTATACTTAATTTAATTATATCTTTTATTTGGTCTACTTTGGTCAACCACATATGACTTCTGGAAAGATGGTATAGATTTTTCCATATTTCTGCACTGACAATGGACACATTCACCTAAATCAAATGTAAAGACATTTCATCAAAAGTGGTTGTAAAAATAGCACATTTGTGTGATGTGCAAAGGGAAATAAAATTAACTCAACTGTCCACAAAATATTTTAAATCGAAGTTTTGTAATAAATTATAATTTATTTACTATTTATTCTATAATTTTCAATTAAAATATTTTCTATTTATTTCAATTTTCACCCTTTGTTGTTACCTACAACGTTATAACATCCTGAAATCATTATTCAGAGAACTTTTTGTTAATATACATGGATAGCATATATATCAGCTAACTTATTTCATCATGGGGATATGAGATTAAAGATATTATGTTTATTATGTAATAAAGATCTCCAACTTTTCAGAAGGCAAAGTTTTATCTACAGTCAAACAAGACCAAGTTAAAGGTAGGGCAGTAGGTGTGGTTCACCTTTGGTAAATGCAATAAGAGAATGCATTGTTGGTAGGGAATTCAAACAAAATTCTAAAACTTATTAAATAGCTCTGCTTTTTATTAACATAATGCATCAGTGTTTTGGAATAATGTCAGTTAGAAAAATACATTTCTCCACCCCATCAAAACCTGTTTTTAAAACTTCTTAGTTCTAAACAATTGTGGCAATTACTATTGATATCTATCTATTTATCCACCCATACATCTATACATCTATCTAAAGTATATACTTAAAATCAGCCATATTAGTACAGTGTTTGTTTCTCATCATATAATACACATTGTATTCTACATCAAAATTAATTTTAAAAATTTTCAGTTTTAATGTTGGCCTATGGCATGCACAGACTCAGATATACATGTTGATTTCAAGAGAAAGTTGTAATGGTTAGAAATGGTTTGAGATCACTTCAGGCATAGTCTGTGTCTTTACCCTTGTGATAGTAGATATCACATATTACTGTATTTGAATAGTTGATTCCAAGTAAGCAACAATATATCAGTGATTGTAGAGACTAAAAGCTGAATTTGAGTTATTCCAATTCTATTATTCCATGTAACTGCTTGAAATTTGTATTTGTATTTAAAATTTGATAGGTGAAAATTTTAGCTCATACATAATATATGTTATTCAGTTTGGATATTTTCAAAAAATAAAATGTTCATTTTCAGTTGTCAGTTGCTTATTTTAAAACTAAAGAATGAATCCAGAAAATAATGATTATTGCATGGTTATTATGAAAAATAGCTTTGTCTTTTAGATGATGGTGGTGAGAAAAAAATTATACAACCCAAGTTCAAATGCACCGTGTATGCCACTGTTAACATGCTTATTAAGCTAGATAGACACAACACTAGATAAGGTTATGAGATGTTCTCTTAACCTTTATGCTTATCACTACATATCCTGAAATACAATGACAGCATAAAAGGTAATTTTAAAAACGTACATCAATATTTTTAACAGAAATTTGAATAGAAATTCTAATCATAATAATGAATATTATAACATTTAATTTTGTCTTTATCTAGTCTTTGACAGATTAAAAGTGCTCTTTAATTTACAAAATGACTGTGTCAAGAAACAAATGTAGATAAAGAATAGTAATAGTGTCTCATTTTATTTTTAATACTTGATTACTGCCAGCTTCTAAGCCCTACCATGCCTGATCCCATTCTACCCCACACCTGGGCAAGCTATTAAAAAAAATCCCAGGTACACTCTACCTTAATGTGGGTGAGTTCAAATCATGCAATCCCTGTCCTATTAAGAGGAACCTTCACTCAGCCCTGTTCCTTAACTACTATAAACTCCAAGCTAGTTCCTGATCTCTCTAGTCACCTTTGAATCTGCTTGGCAGCCTGCCTGTTCTCCTAAGAATCATTATGGGAGTCATAATTCTCTCCTACTCCCTTTTATGTATGTGGCATCTTCAGTCTAGACATCCAAACTAAACGTTAAGTGGAGGTTTCATCCTACCTCTAGGAAGAGTACAACATGGCTGTTTTCCCAATGTAGGATATACACTGAAGTGCAGTCAATATGGGACATAAGGAAATACGAAAGAACCACTCCCCCGACCCCAACACATAAAAATGTTGGATATATCACCCACACAACAAACATTTTATACCTAGTTGAGCTCAAATCCAAAAAATAATAACCTAAGAATTATATAAATAAAATATGAAAAATTAAGTAATATTTGAAGGTTAAATAGCCCATAGGGGTATGTACACAAAATACAGGCAGAAAGAGCTGGTAACTGGACTTTTTCAACTTGCTTAAAAAAGAGAATCTAATCCTCAATCCTTTATGTCTACAAAGAGTAGCAACAAAAATACCTGAATAAAACTGGACATCATGAAATCCTGCATCAGCCATGAAATAGAACTAGGAAAACTTTTATATCTCCTAGAACATTTTAGGAGAGCTTAGAGTACATCTACGTGATGTACTTAGAGTACATGAACCGTGGGTGGATTATATGGTACACAACTATTTGTTCAAAACATACCCATCTCAAATTATCCTGGGAATCTTAAGCTAAGAAACTAAGATAAAATCTCTTTCCCCAAAACTTAGAGAATGCTACTTTAGATATTCTGAGTCTTCTACTCTTTAAATGAAACATAGAAAGGTAAAAATATTTTTTAAATAAAGCTCAGCTCATAAATAATTAATAAGAATACAGGGCAGACTCTTGTATTAACAACACTGCAATTCAGGTCATGGAAAATACACTTTCTAAATAAATAGCAACAAAGAATATATCATAGGAATATCAAGCACCACAAAGGTACTAGGCACAAAGAGAAAGTATCCATTGTTTTAACTAACCAAAAAGCTTGCACCAGAAAACTGAAAATCTGAAGGACATTTTTGACAAGTCTGTTGAAAATATTCAATGGAGAGAAAAAAAGAAATATCTAGGTATTGTATTAAAATAATGGTCATATTTTTAATTAAATAATCTAAAAATCAGAGCATAATCAATAAATTAAATAAAATGAAGTAGAGGGGTTGTAGAGTTGATAATACCAGCCTGAAGAGTTAAATACATTGAGAAATAATTTAAAATGAAATACAGATGCATAAAAAGATAAAAACATCTATCACATATTTTGTAAGAATTCATGAAATAAAGAATCACAAGAGCACTATTTGAAAAGCTGAGAACTTTTTAGAATTGAGAAATTAGATAAGTCTTCATGTTGATGAATCGAAACAGATGCATACAAACACTTAAGGTGATATAGCCATCAAACATCAAAATAAGAAAGAAATCCTAAATTAAATTGGGCATTAATAATTACCAACTAAGAAATAATAATTATACAAGCAGTCTTTATGAAATCAGGTAAAGTAGAAATTAGACATAATAGAATCTTATTTTTAAGTAGTGAGAAAAAAGAAATTACAACATAAAGTTTTATTACTAGCTTAATTATCATTATAAAACAGCCACTGGAAAAAAAAGTTGCTAATCATAGATACTCAGTAAAACATACTAACCCATTTTTTTCACCAGGAAAGAAGTTGAACTCACAAGGAAATAGAGGCAATGTTAGGTATGTTGGAAAGTCTAAATGAGTGCTAAATATAAAAGTAATTAATTTGGGGAATCAAAATATAATGGAATTAAGATATTGAACAATAACATTAAAGATGGAAGGTCAAAAACAGAGTGATAAAATCCAGAAAGTTTTGACTATTATGAAATAGGCTAGTAATGAGTAACATTATTCATTTTTAGATTTACATGTTAAAATATATAAAGGTTAAACCATGTAAGACTTACCATTATTAGCAGAGAAATTGAATGTTTAAATTCAATAAGAGTAGAAGTAAAAAAAAAAAAAAGGTATTTATAAAATTGATCAATCTAGTGGTATTCTATGTGAAGGAAAAAAAGTAAAAGAAAAGAAAGAAATAAATACAAATGTATGAATAACCACAACAAATATAAATGAAACAAGCTTTCCTATTCAAAAACCAGTAATTATTATATTAGCTGAAACAACAAACAAATCAGACTATATGCTGTTTAGAGAGACACAAAACAAAAAACATAGGATAGTTGGAAAGCAGTCGATGGAAAAAAGATACAAAGTCCATGCATATCTAAAGAAGAATGATTTAGACACAATATTAAATTGAATTCAAATTAATCCAAAAGGTTTAATAGATATGAAAGGTAATATAAAATGATGGCTATTGAAATGAAAATGATAATTTATTACAAAATAATAAATAATTTCAGTAAGAATATTTGGCAAAAATAAACTCCAATTTTATATATATGTAAAATATATATATAATATATATGCACATTTAAATATATATGCATATATATGAATGTTTATAATATATATATATGCATATTACATATAACATGGTGGAAAGGAGCAGAGCAAGCTCTGGTTTCTTCATTTCCTTGTAAGGACACCAACCTTTTCCTGGGGGCTTAACAGCATGACCTAATTTAAATCCAGTTACCTTCCCAAGACCTCACCTCCGAATACCACCATATTACTGCCTCCACATATGAATTGTGAGTTTAAAGGAAAAATTTAGAACATTAATAATCATAATACATATTTATGTTAATTTAACACACTTCTTTCAGAAGCTAAGTTTTAAGAAGGTTATTTTCTATTTGTTTGGTGCATGTTACATTACAAATGAACCAATCACAAAATTTGACTAAATGTGAGTATACACGTCACCACCACCACCATCACTATGAATCACAAATATACACCAAATTATGTATGTAACAGGTTCTCCGACTACAATGCAGTTAAAGAGCAAATATAGTCCCCCATATTTTGGGGAAAATACTTTCAAATAACTTGTTAGTTTACAAAGAAAACTACAAGAAATATTTAAGATTATTATACATAAAATTTATTATTATATAAAATTATTATATATAAAATACTTTTAATAAATGTGGGATGCAGGTAAAGTGTTAGAGGAACTCACCACTTTAGGTGATTTGCTAATGAACAAAATAACAAGAAATTAGAAAATTTCAAAATCAATGAGGTAATTATTCAACTCAAAAAGCTAGAATGATACAAACTAAAATAATGAAGAATATTTCACCCACATCTGTCAACCCCAGTAGCGTGGCACTGGAAATTTGAAAATTAGTGAAGTTTTCTTTTTCTTTTTTTTTTAATTGTGGTGTGCTGTTCTAGTGACACTTAATGTCAATGGTGCAAACATACAAAATATTCTACAATGCATAATTCCCCATAACAAAGAAAAGTCTAACCCAAAATGCCAAGAGACTCCCATTAAAAATATTTTATGATGGCCAAAATTTATTTTAAACTCTGAAAATTCCAAATTTGATAATGTTATGCAATGGGAACTCTCATATCCTGCTTGCGGAATATAAATGGGTAAAACCATTTGAAGAGCAATTTGGTAATCTCCGATAAAGCTGAAGATGTCCACACCCCGTAGTCATCCTGTGACTCACTCCAATCTCCCACTTATGGGTATATTCTCTAGAGAAGCCCTCACACATGTGTGCCAGGAAGGTGTTCCTGGTAGCATTGTTTGATATAGTTAAAATGTGGGAATCCTAGGCATACACCAATAGAAGAATAGGTCAATAGAATATGTCACATTCACATAATGGAATATTGCAGGCCAGTATAAATAAATGTAATTATTTTATATGCAGATCCCAAATGGAGAAACCAATTTGCAGAATAATTCAGGGAAACAGGCCATAAAAATCAATACACATATAATTCTATATATAATTCATAGATATATAAGTGGTAAAACATTAAATTATGAACAAGAAGAATAATCATCAAATTCATTATAGAGGCTGTCTCTAGGGAGGAGGGGGAAGGGATATGAAACTAGAGCACATATGACTTCAACTCCATTTGTTATTTTACTAGCCATGAAGAAAGCAAATATGACAAAATGTTAATTTATCTTAGTTCAGGCTGCTGTAATAAATATACAATAGACTCTGGCTTATAAAATAAACACTTATTTCTCACAGTTCTACGGGTTGAGAACTCTAAGATCAAGACTCTGGTTGAGTCCATGTCTTGTAAGGGTCTGCTTCCTGGTTTATAGACAGCCATCTTCTCACTGTGTTTGAACATGGCGGAAAGGAGCAGACCAAGCTCTGGTTCCTTCATTCCCTTATAAGGGCAACAATCCCAGCACGGGGGCTGTACCCTCATGATCTAATTCAAATCCAATTATCTTTACAAGGCCCTACCTCTGAATACCACCATGTTATAACCTCAACATATAAATTTGGTGGTGATAGGGAGTGGGAACATTCAGTCCAAAACAACCTTCGTTAATTTGTCTGGTACTTAACTTGTGAATATTATTCTCTGTAACTTAGTCTATTTTTTGAAATAAAATTTTTCATTAGTCATCTCTAGCTCATTGAATTTAAATTTACATGAATTGTATATTACATATTAGAGTCTGCACTGAAATAAGATCTTTGTTACAGTCTCTGCTCTGTGTACTATATTATACTGTTCCTTTCATGTTTCCACTAATTCCTAAATATTCTTCCTGGTAGTGAAGTTTTGAACATTACTGGTTCACATATTTAAAAACATTTTTCATTAACATATCACTTGTAGGCTAAATTAACCTTTTTTTAAAACTCTTTAACACCAAGGCTTTTTACCCTAAATATTGTTTATTTTTTCTCCTTTTCTTTACTGTCTCAAAGTCCTAAGTTCTGTAAAATTTATTGTAAATTGAATTATCTCATTTACCTATTAGTCTATTCTCATGTTGCTATGAAGAAATACCTGAGGCTGAGTAATTTATAAAGAAAAGAGCTTCAATTGACTCACAGTTACACATGGCTGGGGAGGTGCCAGGAAACTTACAATCTTGGTGGAAGACATCTCTTTGCAGGGTGACTGGAGAGAGAACAAGCTCAAGCAGGGGAATTGCCAGATGCTTATAAAACCCTCAGATCTCGTGAGAATTCACTCATTATCAGAGAACAGCATGGGGAAACTGCTCCCATGATTCAATTACCTCCACCTGGTCCTACCCTTGACATGTGGGGATTATGAGGATTATAATTCAAGGTGATATTTGGGTGGGGACATGACCAAACCATATCATTCTGCCCCTAGCCCCACCAAAATCTCATGTCTTCACATTTTAAAACACAATCATCCAACACTCCCCCAAAGTCTTAATTCTTTTCAGCATTAATACAAAAGTCCAATTCAAAAGTCTCATCTCAAACAAGGCAAGTCCCTTCTGCCTAAGAATCTGTAAAATGAAAAGCAAGTTAATTACTTCCTAGATACAATGGGGGTACAGGCATTGGGCAAATGCAACCATTCCAAATGGAAGAAATTGGCCAAAACGAAGGAGTACAGGCCCAGTGGAAGTCCAAAATTCAACAGGGCAGTCAATAAACCTTAAAGTTCCAACATGATCTCCTTTGATTCCATAGCTCACATCCAGTCATGCTGATGCAAAACATGAGCCCCCTGGGTGTCATTATCCATATCACTATCAGCATTTTTGTCAAAGCCATTCAACAAGTCTCTAGAAAGTTCCAAAGTTTCTCCCATCATCCTGTCTTCTGAGTCCTCCAAGTCTCTAGGAAGTTCCAAACTTTCCCATATTTTCCTGTCTTCTTCTGAGTCCTCCAAATGGTTCCATCCTCTACCTGTTACCTAGTTCCAAAGTTGCTTTCACATTTGTGTGTATGAGCAGCACCCCACTCTCTGTGGAACCAATTTACTGTATTAGTCTGTTTTCATGCTGCTATGAAGAAATACCCAAGTCTGGGTAATTTATAAAGAAAATAACTTGTATTGACTCACAGTTATACATAGCTGGGGAGGCCTCAGGAAACTTATAATCTTGGTGGAAGGCATCTCTTCACAGCATGGCAGGAGAGAGAATGAGTGCAAGCAGGGGAAATACCAGATGGTTCTAAAACCATCAGATCTCTGGAGACTTACTCATTATCATGAGAGCAATGCATTACCACCTTCCTCCTTCAAGAATGGCCATAATAAAAAAATCAACAAATAGTAAATGTTGGCATGGATGTGATGAACATGGAAAACCTCTACGCTGCTGGTGGGAATGTAAATTAATACAACAACTATAGAAAACAGTGTGGTGATTCCTTAAAGAATTAAAAATAGAGCTACTACCATTTGATCCAGCAATACCACTACTGGGTATCTACTGAGAAAAAAGGAAGTCATTACACAAAAATGATACTTGCACAGGCATGTTTATAGCAGCATAATTCACAATTGCAAAAACATGGAACCAACCCAAATGCATGTCAATCAACAAGTAGATAAAGGAACTGTGGGAGATATATATATATATATATATATATAATGGAACATTACTCAGCCATAAAAAGAAATGAACTGTGGCATTTGCAGAGAACTGAATGAGATTATTCTAAGAAACTCAGGAATGGAAAACCAAATATTATATATTCTCACTCATAATTGAAAGCTAAGCTATTAGGATGCAAAGGCACAAGAATGACACAACGGACTTTGGAGACTTAGGGGGAAAGAGTGGGAACAGGGTGAGGGATAAAAGACTACAAGTAGGATGCAGTGTATACTGCAGCAGTATACACTGATCAGGTGATGGGTGCAGCAAAATCTCACAAATCACCACTAAAGAACTTACTCATGTAATCAAACACCACCTACTCCTCAATAACCTATGGAAATAAAACAAAATTAAAAACTAAACTGTAAATAAAAATAAGAAATAAATAAAATAAAATGGTGGCTTTCTAATTGATATTTTTTCATGGATGGCTTTTTTAATAGAAAAGAAAGAGAGCAGTTTTAAAGCATTGCCTTTCTCTTGAACTTTAGAAAACTTCAGAATTATTAAAAGGGTGGAAAGGTGATTTTATTTTTGTTTTTCAGTACTCATGTGTTTTATTCCCTAAGGTAGTGTCTCAATATATTTGAGAAAGCAACCAGAAACAAATTAGTCCTTAGAGATATAAACCCAAGAGGAGCGCCAGTGACATTTTTCAAAATAAGTGCAATGTGATTTTTTTTAAGATACATAAAAAAGGCTAAAGCATTCTTTTCTGTCTTGGCCCTTTCCTCTGCTTGATTGGTCATAAATGATGATGTAATTCATCATCTTCACTTCAGCTGTTAGGATTAAACCTTTCAGAAATGCTGACAGGACCAGGAGTACATCTTTTTCCCTTTGTCTCCTCTAAGACTCAGTCATAGCTAATTTACCTGTGGTGAAATGAGTGAACAGAAAATTCTAAAGGGACATTGCTTCATACAAAGTATACTGTTTACTCCTTCCAGATGCCAAAACTTATTAAAGTAAACCATCATCAATTCACAATGATGAAATCATGAAGGAGCACTGTACATGTAACTTTAAAAATCATGCTTGCTCCAGAAGAGACTGCCTCCCTCAGGAAGACTGCTTTTGATTAGAACTATACTAGAAAACACATTGCGACTTTGTCATTTGGGAACAGCTCTGATGTTCTTTTTCTTCTTGTTTGTTTTTTAAGGGGAGATAATTATATCATTTATGCAATGCTATTTTGACCTAATATTGCATCTCCTATTTTTATTTCAATGTATTGTCCCATGAGGATGAATTTATATCTTTTATCAGTTTGAAAACAACTGTCATCCTAGGCAACATCAGCTTTGACCTAAAGCCACTTGTATTAATTTTTCAAGTATATTTGAATTTTAAGCTGTTAACTATTCGAAATGGATGGGGCAAGGAATACCTAAAGGTAACAGGAATAACATGTAGAACATTAGATGCATTTTCTGAGAGGCATGAAGATTAAATAATGAAGTGGGTAGCATGTTCCTAGATACCAAGGCAGAATGTTATAAAGAAATATGTTATTTTAGAATGAATTTATTGAGTGAAGTAAATTTTCTTTTATAATTTGACAAAATTCTTAAGTTCATGTTGAACAAGAACAAAATTCTAAAAACTAGAAAACAAATTAAAAATATAATTAATCTAGAACCATTTCTATTAGATGTTAAAATGTTGTGATTAGGCTCAGTCTGAAGACTGAACAGAATAAATAGCATTAAATGAAAGAAAAACCTAACACAAACTTAATTATATGAAATTTTAAACATCATAAAAGAAACTCGTTAACCAACAGATTTTTAATAAAAATAATTAGAGTACTTTCTTAACTGTATTTTAAACAAATACATTTAGATTCCACATCAGACCATATCAAATTAAGTTTCAGCTG
Organism: Cacajao melanocephalus; assembly: GCA_963573385.1. Classification (NCBI taxonomy): domain Eukaryota; kingdom Metazoa; phylum Chordata; class Mammalia; order Primates; family Pitheciidae; genus Cacajao; species Cacajao melanocephalus. The sequence goes on along the minus strand of CAUYLG010071320.1, from coordinate 96,157 downwards.
GATTGTAGTGCTCAGTGAATGATATGAACTCTAAAAACTTAGAAGAAATATATCTACCCTTTTGGTCACAGGGAGGATTATTCTTTGTGTAAAATTAGCAAGAGAAGACAAAAAAATAAAAACAGATGGAATGCATAATCCCTGTGTGAAATATTATTATGTCAAGCTAACAAAATAAAGGGAAGTTATACGTGGGCAAACTTTAATAATAATAATTGAAAGGAAAATTATGCTAGCGTATCAATAACTTATATAAGTGAAAAAGGAAATTAAATTATTTAAAAACAATGAAATATAAAACGTTAAAAGCTTTAGCAAATTCCATGTTTGAACTGGAATTTTAAAAAAATTAAAGAACAAATTTTTATTATAAAAGTAAAGTAAACCATTTAAAAGAGATTATACAAAATATTGAGAAGGATCTGATAAAAGAGGTGTTTTCTTATGTTGATATTGGTATATAAGTTGGGGCACATTTTCAGAAAGAAATTTAACTATACTTGTCAAGAATTATAACGGCACAATGCCTAAGCAGTGCAGTCCAAAAATCTTTAAGAAAATAATTAAGATCCGGAGCCAGAGCTTCAGCCTGTAATCCCAACAATTTGGGAGGTCAAGGCAGGTGGATTGCTTGAACCCAGCAGTCGGAGAGCAGTCTGGCCAACATGGGGAAACCCCATCTCTACTAAAAATACAAAAGTTAGCTGGGCATGTTGGCATACACCTGTAATCGCAGCTACTCAGATGGCTGAGGCAAGAGAATTGCTCCAACCCAGGAGGTGGAGAGTGCTCACACACACACACACGCATACGCGTACGCACACACACACACACACACGCACAGGCACACACACTTTCCAGTTTGCATTATCTGGCTCCTTTGGTGGTTGCTCAGAAAACCAGACCTGTTGCCTTAGTGTGTGTGGTGCTTTATTTAAGTTCAGAATGTTGGAAACTAAGAACAAATGACTAGCTAGCCTGACTGTCAGTGGCAGTTAAGTTTTCCAACAAAGATTCATGAGCCTAGGGAAAACAGCCACAGCAATAGTTGAGAAGTCAGAAGACAGTGGTGATAAGGGAATGAGGAGGAGTGTATATCCAATACAGTATCTGTCCCTTTTTTGCTTTAATGTGTTGTAATTTCTTCCATTAAAACGTAAATTAAACTCCAGACCAAAACAACAACAACAACAACAAATCCAGTGAGCCCCCATTCTTCCTATCTGTCATGCTTTCTCCCCTTTTGGGAGAAAAGGTATTATCCATAATCGCTGCGATGCCTCTAAAATCTCAATTTCCTTCCAGTACTCATTTTCCAGGACTCAGGACTCATTTTGTCATTTTTTAAATCAGTACATTGAGAGTTCTAATTTGTTGGTTCTGTCTCTTTCACTGTTTCCCCTTTGGTCCTTGCATTCCTCTTTTTCAGCTTGGATTCCATTATAAAAATCACCTTGGCATCTTTTCTCTGTTCTGTTATCACAAATGCTTGGCACAGCTAACCACTCCCTCTTTTTTTCTTCACCCTCTCTTTTTCTTGCTTCATTGATTGTTTCCCTTGGTTTTGCTCCAGCCTCACTGGTTATTTTATCTTTGTCTGATTTTCAGGTTTCCTCTCTTCTGCTGACTGTCTAAATGCTGTCACGCTGCAGGGCTTTGTCCGGCCACACAGTCAGGGTTGAAAACTATTTTTCTACGTGAAATAGCTGTATCACTTGCCTGTCTCCACCGCCTGTAGCCTTCCTTGTTTTTCACACTAGCCACATGCTGTTATTTTGGTTTCTCAGAAATGACAATATTTGATCTTTCTCAGGGCTTTTGCACTAGCTGTCCGGGGAATCTTTTATTCCCGGATCCTCAAAAGGATCTTTTTGTTTTTTTCTGTACTTTAGGTCTAAAGTTAAAATATCATCAAGGAGGACTTTGCCAACCATTTATCCATAAGCTCCTTCTATTTCAACTACATTTTCCTATTTATTTGTCTTCTCGGTTTCTGAAAGAGTCTTATCTCCTTATCTGTTGTTCCACTAGACTGGGATCTTTCTCTTTCTACTGGAAGACCAGCTGTTGAGAATAGTGCCTTGTCTGTCTCGCTCGCTGGTGTGCATGAAGGAGCCATAACAAGGCCTTACTCTCAGTAGGCATACAATGACTATCTTTTAATGAATAGAACTAAAACAACATTAGAAGATATTTTTATTGATCAAATAACTTACAATAAAAAACCGCATTCTACAAATGTTGTGAGGGTGTGAGTATTGCGGGATAGCCACTGTCACACTTAAAGCTGGATTATGACTTGTTTAAAAAAGTATTTTGGCAATTACACAGCACTTAAAACATATGTGTGCCCCTTGATCAATGATAGACAATAACCAATTAACTAATTAGTGATTGACTCTTCACAGTCTAACAATGTATGCTTATAATAAGATATTCATCATATAATTGCATTTAGCTTGCTCTATAATATCTTGTGGTTTACTAACGTTTACTTGTTTTAATAAACAATTACACTGATGTCTCTCAATTTAAAATGGTAAAATTATTAAACAAATGGAAAGATTTCAGCTGAAACACAGCTTATAGTCCTCACGGTAGGTAAGATAATTACTGTAATCCTTTCTACAATCATTCCCCAGAGAAAAAATATAAAACATTATGTGTTAGTATTGTTCTGGCATTATAGGAAAAATGGAAATTGACTCTGGTCACAAGGGACACACCAGTACCAAGTATCTTAACTTGGCTTGCAAATATAAAATACATAAATGCAAATATAGATTTAAAGGGCAATACAGAATGACTATGTAACCAATATGTTTACAAATATCTGAAGCCATTGGGTTACCTAGCTAAGCACACTACTTAAACTATGTACATTTTAAATTTCATATTTCCTTTGATCTTTTCTCTTTAAATATTTCTATTTACTAGGACGTGGTAAATATTTTACATATATTTAAACCTCAATATAATAATATATATCTCATTGGTAACTAAATGAAGTAAATTGGGCTTCAAATAGAAATGGGAAAGGAAAGATGTTTCTAAACAATAAATTTACACTAACCTACTAATGAAATAAATCATATAAGACTGCCATAAAGATACAATATTTGGTAGGTCAAAAGGGACCCAACAAAGCAGTTCATTTTAAGTGATATGTATGGTGATCACCAACACTGATATACTGTGATAACTTAGAGAAGTTACATCATTTCTCTTGTGTCTCTGCAGGCAATGTTGCAATAAATAGCAAGTAAAAATTGTTGTTAAGGATTTTAAATACGCAAAGTGCTACGTTAAGACTTAACAAGCAGAAGAAAAATGAGAGATGCTCAGTTTGCTTTTAAATATAATCTATCAACACATAGTTCTACTATTTCTTTGTAAACAATTCAGGAATAGATACAGATTTAAAATTAGCAGAAGCCTTTTACATATCTGTTTATAGCGATTGAATTTACTGAAGTCATATAAGTTGAAACTGTACTTAAAATTAATCTTATATCTTTTTACAATAGAAACACAAATTTGAGACACAATATTAATATCAGAACCTGACTGTTGGTGCTCTTTATTAGGTCATCCATTGAGTCACTGCAAAGTCTTCTGTATGATTTAGACATATTCCTGGTTTATCAAGACTTTTTATCAAGAATAGATATTGATTTTTTAAAATGCACTTTACTTGAATCAGTTCCTGTGGTTTTTTTCCCCTTGAATTTGTTAATATGGTAAAGTATAATGCTAGCTCTTACAAAGACAAATATCCTTCTATTACTGGGATAAACCCAATTTCATCATATTGTTATACATGATATACATTTCAAAATATACATATAGCTACATTTAATTTGCTAATGCTTTATGTAACATTTTAGCATGTTCATTCATGGCTAAAATTTATCCATACTTTTTCTCTAATGGATAGTTTTTGCTTGATTATAGTATTAAAGTTATAATACTATCTTAAAATGTATGAGGTATGCTTTGAGTATGGTGTTGCTTTTTTTCCCCTCTGGAATGTGTTAAAGTTTTGAATGACCTACTCCTGAATACATTTAAAATGATCTGAGATAAGACTTTTTCTCTGTGGAAATATTTTAGGCTCATTTATGTGTATGGTACCATTCAGTGTTTCAGTTTCTCCTTGAACCAGTTTTATTATACTTAATTTTTCTATAAATTTATCTACATTGTTGACATTTTAAACTGTATTTACACAGAATTATTTACGATCATCTCTTTTTTTTAATATTTGCAGTGTATTTATAGTGATTATTACATCTCATATTGTTATGTCAATACTTCCTCTCTTTTTTTTTTAAAGTAGTTCTCACATTTATACTTTTTCCCTTTATTGTTTTGGAAGTTATATTCAATTTCTACAGTTTCTTATGCTTATTGCTCGTTTTAAGGTATATATCACTCATTGTATTACTTATTATTTCTGCATTTTATTTCTTTAATTTTTTTCACATTCTGTTTTTTTCACATCTTAAGTGGCTTAAGTGGTTAATTCCTTAATTTGTAGCCTTCTTCATTTTTAATAAAATCACTTAAATCCTCTAAGGACTTTTATCTGCATTGCACATGTTTTGAGATTTAATATTCGTTATCATTCTGTTTCAAGTGTTTTCTAATTTCTGCTATGTTGACTCCATTAATACACAAGCTATTAGATATCTAAGTTTTTATAGTTTTTGCATATTTTTAAATTATGAATGCTTCTTTTTGTTATATTTTAGTCAGTTAATGTGCTCTGAATAGAGCCAATGCTTTGATATTTGCTGACACTGGTCCTATAATCATGTTCTATTACATGTCATTTAACATAAATGTTTCATGTGAGCTTGAGATAGATTACAGGGTGCAGTGTTTTATGTAAGGCCATTATATTAAGCATATAATTTGTGTTGTTCAAGTATTCTATAACCGTACCTCCTTACAGATTTCGTGCATATTTGGTTATAACAATTAGAAGAAGGGATGTGTTAATGTCTCCTACCATAAGCATGGATTTATCAATGTTTCTTTTAATTACGTCAAAATTTTTAATGTATTTATTAGTTATATACAAGTTAGAACTGTAATTTGTTTTCCCAATAGACTATAAGAAGTTTTATACTGGAAAGTTAGTTTTATGAGTGTAGGGCTTTGCATCTGCTTTTTCACTCTTATGTCTAGTATTTAGAACTATGCCATGTGCATATAGCTTTGCCGTCAATATTAATTGACTGATGAAAGAACCATCTTGGTGAGGTAAAGGTTTATCATTAGATAGTAACTTTAAAAAATGGCAATTAATTTTTCCTTGAAGTCTACTTGTCTGGTTTTAATACAGTGATACAAGATGTTGTTAGTAATGACTGATATTTCTATTTTCATCCTTTTTCTCTCAATTTTTAGCATTATATTTATTATAAACAACACATAGTTTTACCCATACAGCTGAAACTGACAACTAAAAAGAGTGTTCATTGTGATGTCACATATGTGCATTTTTAAAAATATTTTATTTATTATCTTTTCTTCCCTACTTTTCTGCCTTCTTCAATTAATTTTATTTTGTTGATTTTTCCTCCATACTGCTTATCTCCATATTATTTTGAAAGTTATGCATTCTGTGACTTTTTTTCAGTGATTACCATAGACATTTATGTGCATATCTATCATAAAGACTGAATTTGAATAATATGCTCACTGTTCTTCTGAACTTAAAGGAAACCTACGGTGTTTAAATCTGGATTATCACTTTACACTCAGATTTCTGCTGGTGCACGATTATATGGGTTTTTTAACCTTACTAAAAAAGTAATATCACTATTATTATTTTCAGCTAATATTTTTTAGACTTATCCTGATATTTACTCTTTTTCCCCTTGCCATTCCTTCTTTCATTTCACATTTCTTTCAGAATATTTTTCATTTTCCTAACATATGTCTTTTAGGCTTTCCTATGGTAAGGGCTTATTTACAATAAACACTGTCAGTGTTCATTTTTCTTAAACCACCTTCACTTTACCCTCATCTCCCAAAATTATTTTTATTGGGTAGAAAATTTAACTTATTAGGTTGGTGCAAAAGTTACTCAGGATTTTGCCATTACTTTCAATGCAAAGTTAATGCTATTCAATAGGTGCAAAAGTAATTGCAGTTTTTGCCATTACTTTCAAAGGCAAAAACTGCAATTACTTTTGCAACAATCTAATAGCACTGACTTTCTCTAGGATTTAAAATAAATTATTCCAGTGTATCCTGATTTCCATGTTTGCTGTTGGGAAATTCACCATCAGCTTAATTATTGTAATTTATGGGTAATTTGTGTTTGGACTATATTATTTGGAATTTATTCCAAATTTATTCCTGCTATTTAGAATATATTATTTGTTTTCAGCTTCCTATGTGACAATAAATTAGTGCTAAATGAACTAACTATAGAAAATCGAAAGTTTCAAGTTGTGTTTTGCATCCCCAAGAAGTAGTTATTCCTGCCCTTAAAGAAAGTAATAGTAGTTTCTTTTATTTTCAATGTATTTACTTATTTTCAATGTATTTACTTATTAGTATTATTTTTTTTGAGATGGAGTCCCACTCTGTTGCCCAGGGTGGAATGCAGTGGTATGATCTTGGCTCACTGCAACCTCCACCTCCTGGGTTCAAGTGATTCTCCTGCCTCAGCCTCCTGAGTAGCTGGGATTACCAGCATGCACCATCAAGTCTAGCAAATTTTTGTACTTTTAGTAGAGATGGGGTTTCACCATGTTGGCCAGTCTGGTCTTGAACTCCTGGCCTTAAGTGATACACCCACCCCTCAGTCTCCCAAAGTGCTGGGATTACAGGCGTGAGCCACCATGCCCAGCCTCCTTTTTTTTTTTTTTCAATAATGCATGGTTAGGAATTGGACATAAGAATTACTGCACCTTGGGATCTCTTGGTCACTCTCTCTAGTGGGTGAAGATCTGAGGGTCTTCACAGCTTGATATTCATGAATCACCCTAGTGCTAGGCTCACCTGGATGTTAGCCGTTGTCCTCTGCTAAAATTATTCTTCCTAGACCTCTGTGGTGGTGTGTTCTAACAACAAATCAATGTCTCCTTCTCTGCTTCTTGTCACAGTACACTCCTGAAATTACTCTGGCTTCTTTAAGTCACTTTTACTTCTGTAGTTTTAAACTCTGCTTGATTGCATGTCCCAGAGCACTGAAAAATCCTTAGGATATCTGAGGCCAGCTGTCTCATCTAAGCAGAAGCTATGAACAAATATGAGCAGATCTGAGATTTATCTCTTTTCTCCATCCAAAAAATGTATAGATAATAACCTGGGTAAAAATAACTTTCCAATTTGCAAATTTACATTGAATATTTAATACCATAAAAATCTTTTTTTCAGTCTCATTCTCCCCTTAAATTGCAGCTCTTAATTTAGCACTGGAAACAGGATATTTCTTGAATCTTTGGTTAATTACTAAGAGCCACATGACTCATGTCTTAGGAATGTATGTGCTTTAATACCACAGTCCAACATTTAGGAAGTCATGATAAGTATACACCCTAATTCAGTCTTAATCTGATGAGTTTAATCTGTGATGCCCTTCTAATTTGTACCTATGGTACAACATAATTTCCAACTATAATTTGGAAATCTCTCAAATGTGATTCTAAAATAACCGTAAGTTTCATTGTGGCTCAATCTCTGTTCAATGTCACATTCAAAGAATTAACTGTTCAACTCCAGAAACCTATAGTTTTTATTTAAAAATGTGCTTCACATAGAATATCTTCCTTAAAGGCTTTAATTTATTCAGGAAACTACCTTCTGTAAAGAACATCTTTGAAGTATGTAAAACTGATTCTATGGGGAATAAGTTTTGAGTGTCAAACAATGACTAATTAATACATTTTTGGATCAGAGATTCTTTCTACTTTAATAATTATGTGAACCTCCAATTTAAGTAGAATAAGACATGATGTCTTTTCAAAAATATTAGAGCTTTGTGAAGGAAAAAACAAAATCAACACTAATAGTACCTGATAAGTGGTACTGTATTTATTTTTTCACAGTGTTTTACAGAAACTCAAAAAAGAAGTTTTAAATGGGCTTGAGATTATAGAATTTTTCTTAAAAGGAAAGAAGCTTAAACTAAGATTTAAAAGATGATGGATAATGATTAGATAGAAGAAGCCAGAGTGGTCTTTTCAGGGAGACAGAGCAGCCTGGAGAGAAAAAGAGCCATTTGAAACAGCATGATGTTTTTCAAGTTGTAAACACTATAATATGGCAGTGTGGAGAATGCTTGCAACGCCAGAATGGCAAGGGATGGGGTAAAACAATAAACAGGAATTATATTCTAAGGGGCTTCTTCTATTTAGCTAAGACATTTGTTCATTAATTTAACTCAATTTATTTTATTGTTTTAAAGGGAGTCTCGTTCTGTCGCTCAGGCTGGAGTGCATTGGCGCGATTTCGGCTCACAGAAAACTTCACCTCCCAAGTTCAAGGGATTCTCCTGCCTCAGCCTCCTGAGTAGCTGAGATTATAGGTGCCCGCCACCATACCCAGCGAATTTTTGTATTTTAAGTAGAGACATGGTTTCACTATGTTGGCCAGGCTAGTCTCAAACTCTCGACCTCAAATGATCTGCCCATCTCAGCCTCCCAAAGTGCTGGAATTACAGGTGTAAGCCACTACGTCCAGCAGAGTTAAAAACTTAAACATTACCCTTGACTGCATCAATCACTTTAAATTTCAAGAATGACATACTATTTGCATTTTAGAACAAAATCATTTGGTTAGCATTATGAGGCATGAAACCTGGCTGTTGGGATGAGAACTGTTGAGTCCAGGAGAAAAAAGGCAGGGGAAGAAGATAAGAATGATTCTAAAGTTTCCATGCAAATATAAATGGGATATACCAAAGAAGTTGGGCAATGATGCTTTCAAGTTTGAGGGATCCTAAAATCATCCCGATATCTTTCCAGTAATATTTTTAATCTAAATCTAAATATTTCACAATAAGAAGCTTCCCAAAATACAGAGATACCTTCATTGCATGATGTGAGACAACACACTTTTTCACTAGCAGCATCTCAAAGTATAGATTACAGTCTTCAGGACTACAGGCACACCAGTTTCCTTGTTAACTCCTGGAGAAGCTGGTAATTTCTGGCCTGAATATTTCTTGTACAACATGTAGGTAACTCTAGAGCAATCGATTCTCCTACCACCATGGGGCCAATTGGTAAGACAAGACTGTGATTCACACGCAGTAGCTCCTCTGGTTTTATTGAAATCAAATTGTTTTCCCCACACGGTTTAAGAGAAACTTGAATCATATTTAAAAATTTCCATAAAGGAAAAAATCTATTTGCCATGCAAACATAAAATGATTATTGAGATACATTTAAAGTTATAATAATGATGACCTTTACAAATGGAGGCAAATGCTTTGAGTAGTTCGGCTTATGAATAATCAATTAGGGAACAATTATATGCCAACAGATCTGAACTTCAGAAATAAGGGGGCTGGGGCCAGGTGCTATGCCTCATGACTGTAATCCTAGCACTTTGACAGGCTGAGGTGGGAGGATTGCTTTAGCTCAGATGTTCAAGACCAGCAGGAGCAACATAAGGAAACCCTGTCTTTACAGAAATAATTTAAGAAATGAGCCAGGCTTGGTGGCGCACACCTGTAGTTTCAGCTACTTGGGAGGCTGAAGTGGGAGGACTGCTTAAGCCCGGAAGCTTAAGGCCACAGTGAGCCATGATAGTGCCACTGCACTCCAGCCTGGGTGACAGAGTAAGACCCTTCTTGGAAAAAGAAAAAAGAAGAGAGGAGAGGAAAGAAAGGAAAGAAAAGAAAGAAAGAAAGAGAGGAGGGAGGGAGGGAGAAAGAGAGGGTTGGTTTTACCTCACTCTGGCAGAGGATGACTTACTAGTCATCAGTGCCATTTTTGTTTGTCTCTGATCTCTGATGTATAGTAAGATCACACTGGTAAGTGTGATTGCAGGTAAGCATGGTCATAAAACTTAGTGTTGACCAACTGAAGAGAAAAAGAAATGATATAACCCATTCTAGGCATCACCCATAGCAAGCTGTCACTCATGACCCTTGGTGTTTTCATATCATCACAAAATGCAGAGGACTACACTGACCTAGAACATAGTGGATACAGCAGATGAAAGCAGCCTGGGTCCCGGAATGCTTACCCAGTCTCTCACAGATTATAAGCACACTCACTTTGAAATTTAAATGTGCAAAAATTAGTTATCAAATGTGTAAACCATTGAGAATTAATGGTTTGTGTATTTTGGCAGCTAACATAAACAGAATTACTACCTGAGCCCAGATAATATAAATTACTTAGTGACCTGAGGGTTTCTGAAACATTATTAAGAGAACTATCAAGGAATGGACAGCCCTACACAATGCCTGTCTCTCCTCTGATAGGTTTCTGTAATGTACAATAGTTTGCCAAGATTGTAAAGGGTCTGAGATTTTTGCCTCACTTGCAAGCAGACAAGTTAGCCTGCTACAACTTTATAGATGCTGGCAGAAGTCACAGGACTCCTGGGTGAGAGGAAAGGGCTTTTTTATTCATAACACAGCAGGTAGCACTGCCTCCATTTGCCTTGCCCCGACTTCCTATAGGGGTGATGTAGATGTGGTTCCAGATGAATTCTGCCCATGCAAACAGTTTTTGCCAAAGCTGAGGAACCCTGAATCTAGGACTATTCAATCTTCTAAAGAAGGACTGCCAGTAAACTGCCTGACTTTGCCACAAAGTAGAGGTATTGTCTGTATAATCCTATTCAGAAATAAATCTGCCTCTGTCCCAATGAGTGACACTATTTTTCTCTTCCAAAGCTGTTTGCTATACAAACATCCTTAAAAAGATTGTCTGGAACAAAATCCGATACGAGGTACACAGAAATGCTATGGGGGACTATCTCTCAATACGTGTTAGATTCCAACTTGGATCACTAAAGAGCAAATCATAGAAACATGCAATGCGGGAGCAATTGTGGATTTTAGAAGCCACTGATTCTGTTCCTTCATTTCAGGGATGTGAAAAATGGATGTGAAAAAACAACTGGCTGGCCCAAGGCCACATAGAGAATCAGTGGGAATCCTGAGTCTATTCTTCATAGCTTGCTCCCAAAAGAATCATCTCAGGTGACACATGTATGTATATGATTGACGTGACTTCATACGTGCACTTGGTTTGCATTTTGTGTTTTAAAAGCAGTAATATGAAAGCAGTGAGTATGTGTTGGGAATTGGGAAATTTGTACTCCTACCACAGTTCTGACAATAACAGTTTTATGGGAACCATTTGGACTTGACCACTTTCAGGGACAATGAACTATCTTCTTTTCTTCTTTCAGAGTACCTAGTTCATATCTCTATTATGTTAAATATATGTATATGTGAATTTCCCACATTTGATTATGAATTTCTTAAAGGAAAGAACTGTTTCTAAAAAAAACTCAAGAAATTGAAAACTATATATGAAAATATAAAAATGAGATTTGCTGGTTGGGGGCAGTGGTTCATGCCTGTAATCCCAGCACTTTGGGAGGCCAAGGTGGGTGGATCACCTGAGGTCAGGAGTTTGAGACCAGCCTGGCCAACATGGTGAAACCTAGTCTCTACTAAAGGTACAAAAATTAATTGGGCATGGTGCCGGGTGCCTGTAATCTCAGCTACTCAGGAGGCCGTGGCAGGAAAATTGCTTGAACCCAGGAGACAGAGGTTGCAGTGAGTTGAGATTGCACCACTGCACTCCAGCCTGGGTGACAGAGATAGACTCTATTTTAAATAAATAAATAAATAAAAAGAAAGAAAGAAAGAAACAAAGATTTGCTACTGAATTCCCACTCTTATATTCTATGTTTCCTAATGTCTGAGCTACAATTTATGCCATATTTCAGTTATCATGTTTAGCTGCCTTGCCAAAAACTGAATATATTATTTCAATTTGTGTTCTGTTATCTTGAATTGTAGGCTCAAACTCCCAGAGATAATAACTGGCTGCTGGAAAAATGTACCTTGTTTATTCCATACTACATTAATGATACAATTGGTATAATTAATCATAGCACTCCCATTATATTTCTGAAGTTGGTTCATACTTAGAGGAAGGAGATTGCTAAATTACAAAAACAAGCAAAATTAAAAATGTATTTTTCTTCAATTCTGTAAAATATTATTGATATATGAAATATGGCTAAATAGTGAAGTTCCTATTAGATTATGCTGTTATGAAGATCTAAAATAGTGTGTCCCACCCTGACTTCTCACATATCTACACTCATCTAGAAATTCTATTTGCTCAGACACAGTTGAAGGGGCAGAGAAAGGCAAGAGTTTAAAGTTGGAACATGGCTGCAATAAGTGGCAACCTCTGCTTTCTCCAGATTATTCAAAGACATCCACCTTTTACATCCAGTTTGGCCCTATGTTTGCTTGTTTTTAATTCCTTCTCCTAATCACAACAAGAACAATTCTATTGGTCAATCACATAAGTTAATTAACTGACTGTATATGAGTAAGAATGATATTTAAATAAAAATACATAAACATTAACACATATTTTGCATTATGTAAACCATATTCTCAAAAATATCAAAAGTCGTTGCCAAATTGGTAAGATCATGGTTGTTTTTCATTTTCTTTATTCACAAAAATTTTCACTGAGAACCCAGAGTACTTGTATAATCAGAATAACAATAAATGTTATTTAAAAAAAAAAACATAGGCCATAAGAAGAACATACTTCACTATCCTCCAAGACCATGTGAGTTAGTCCATTTTTGTGTTTCTATAAAGGAATGCCTGAAATTGGGCAATTTATAAAAGGAGGTGTAATCGGCTCATGATTCTTCAGGCTGCACAAGCATGGTACCACATCTGTGTGGCTTCTGGGGAGGGCCTCAAGAAGCTTACAATCATGGCAAAAAGTGAACTGGGAGCAAGCGCATCACATGGTGAGAGCACAAGCGAGAGAGGGATAAACAGGAGGTTCTAGACTCGTTTAGACAACCAGATCTTGCATTAGCTCAGGGAGAACTCATTTATCAATGAGAGGACGATGCTAATTTGTTCATGAGGCAGCCACCCCCATGATCCAGTCACCTCCCCCTAGGCCCCACCTCCAACATTGGGTATCACATTTCAACATGAGATTTAAAGGGGACAAATATCCAAACCATATTAACATATAATCTCCTCTTTCTTAGAATTTATTAGTAATATCAAATAATATGATCTCTGTAGTTAGCAGATTAATGTCTCCCTCCCTCCTCAAATTTTCACATTCTACTTATGAGAAACAGTGTATACGTTAGTTTACAAGGAAAAAGAGGAATAAGTTTGCAGGTGAAATCAAGGATGTTCAACAGCTGACCTTAATATTGGGAGGTGATCCTGGATTATCCAGGCAATACCAATGTTATCACAAGGGCCCTTAAAAGAAAAAGGGAGGTGGGTGATAACCAGAAAGGTGGCGATACGGAAAAGGCTTAGCTCGAATTTACTGGCATTGAAAATGAAGAAAGGGACCAGAGCCAAGGTTTGCAATCAGCTTTTAGAAATTGGAAATGGCGAGACAACGGACACCAACCTGGAGCCTCCAGATAGAACAGAGCCCTGCCTGTACCTTGATTTTAGCCTGGTGGGATACTGGTTGGTATTCTGACCTATAGAACTGTAAAACAATGAATTTGTGTGGTTTTAGGCCCCTAAATTTGTCACAGTTTTCACAGCAGCAATAGAAAACTGGTAAAAATCTTTATGTGGTTTCATCAGAAATTCAGTTCATGATAGTCTGAAGGCCTCTACAAAGGAGACAGAACATATGAATTCATATCCATCCCTGGGAATGTTGCACAAATTGGCGCATTTGCACCCCTCCTTCTATTTAGGTAGTTTCTTTCCCACAAGAAGCTGAGTATATTTTACTAATCTTCTCCTTTGGATTTCATCATGTGACTTACTTTAGATGAAGCAGAAGTGAGAGGATGCTGAGTCAGATCAGGCCTCAAGAGACCTTGGAGTTTTCTTTTCGCATTCTGACATCACTATGAGAAAGGTGTGTCCCATCTAATCTGCTGGATCTTGGAAGAGGGTGAGTGTCACATAGCAAAGGGGAGAGCTGCCTGATCTAAACTCAGCCCAGATCAGCCAACCACAGCTGACCCTCAAACATGCGAGAATAAACAAACGATTGTTGTTTTAAGATACTGAGTTTTGGTGTTCTTTGTTATACTGCAATAGCAAATTCATACAGCTCCTATCTAAGACTTTTTGTTCTGCTTCATTTCATTTTTTTTTTTTTTGTGGGATAAAACGATGCATCATAGCAACTGTCATGCGATAATGACCAACGTTTTACTTGGAGGCCTAAATCTGGAGCTGCTAAAGCTCAGTCCTTCTCACCAACAATCTTTCCTCCAGACTGACAGTCTGCGAAGTTTTCTTACTTTCCTACTTTAGAAAGGTCAGGCTTTTATTAAACATAACTGCCCTCCAACATCCCCTAAGGATCTAAGATATATATATTTTTGGGGTTTTGGCATAAAGTGTGCTATTTTAGTCAGTATTTAAATTGACATTTACATTTTTGTACCTTAATCCTCTCTGCTGATATCCTGGATGCCTGCCTATGTTATATATATTCTTTCTGATAAAGTTTCTGAAATGAACTAGTGCCAGCTGAGGAGCAAATTCTTTTGCTATCACTGAGGTAAGCATTGGAAATTGAGGAACATTTTAAACATTTGCAAAGTTTCTCTTTGGAGGAAAAAAAAGTCTCTTACCATCAATTTCTGTTTAATTCAGAGGCCAATCCACCATAAGATATTTTTTAGGAAGACTGCTAAGACATAATTTTGTCCTCATATTTTCTAGTGTATTTGTGACTATGATGTTCTATTCTTTCACTTTAGGGAAACGAAAAGAATGAAAAGTGAAAAAGTAGGTTGAGAAAACAGAATTTAATAGTTTTAAAAATTATAACATGCTCTAGAATGAGGTTTCTTAAATTACTAAACACTTTCCAAGTTATACATAGCAGTAGGAGAAAATAAGATGCATAGCATAAAAGAGATGTGGCAAATTCAGATTAATTATTAGGTTTTGAATTTATGGGGGTTTCTTTCATTACACCCTAAACCCTAGGTAGATAGGATCAGATCTTTGTTGATTAATTTGTTGTCCACAGTCATTGGCACAGGGCTTTGAAACATGTATCAGTGATCAATAAATATTTGATGAATTAGAACCAATGAACATCTGAGTTGTACTTTAGTTACTATGGATTATTTATGGATAAAATAAAACTATTTCCACTAAAATTGAGGTTCCACTGACTATACTTTGGCCAGAGTTTCTTCTTTTCATTCATGAAGAAAAAGAACAAGACTATACACATGGATGAACAGAAGACTATATGAGAGAAGGATTTGGAATCAGTTATGAACCCGGGAAGTATGTACATGCTACTCTCAACTTTTGCCCAAATTGTCCTTCTGAGGAGCCATTTCAGGACAAAAGTCACAGTGGCCAAGAAATTTAGATATGTAGTTGCAAATGGGCAAGATTGCCTACTAAGTGATCATCAGGCATTTTCTATTAATGAGTTCAATAATAACAATCCTATAGGATGTTTTAAAGAAGCCTGACTATTGATGGGAAGCTTGTGAAGACACGCTATTATTTTAAAAGCTAAACTAGTAGATAATAGAGAAGCAAAAACAGAGAAGTTGTTTTTCTTTAACACTAGGATCTCTATGTGTGTAGGATCCAAGGATAAAGTGAAAGCTTTTCTCATTGTCTGAAAGGAAAGAGCATGCTCTGAAAGGCAGAGTAGTATGTTGGCATTGTACTGACTAACTATGCATTAGATCAGACAGCAAATTAGATATTGATAGAACTATTTCGAACAGTCAATAAGCTTTCTGATGATTGATATCTTTTCACTGCCTGGTAATATCAATGCCAGCATTTAGAAACTAGAGAAAGAATCTGTAATATAATATTCTCTTTGTGGAATACTTAAGTGTAATCTAAACTCAGAAGTCTTATTACTTAGATAGCAAGATTTACAGAGTTCACTTTCACAGGAACAAGGGAAAGAAAATTAAAACATCATCCATTCCTTTGTGTACAAAACTGTCCTTCCAGTCACCCTTCAATCTGAATCAGAGGGCAAAGAAGTCAAGCGCTTTAAAGTTCTTTTGATATGTGACAAAAAAAAAAAAAAAGTGGTTCACAGAAGCAGTCAGCAAAAGTGTACCCTAAAGAAACAAAGTAAACAAAATGTGGAGCAAATGGTTCATTTCATTAGGTGACCGTTTCTGATAGGACATTTAGATTAAAACACAGTGCACAGGAAACCACAAAATATATCACTGTCTGCTTCTAAATAATAGTTTCTGAAATGTAATCAGGAAAGTAGAAGATAATGATAAAAAGCACTGTGACATATAATGGCCTGTTTTTCTTTCTCCAATGTCCTCTCATCCTTCATTTTATTGTTCATGAAGAATTTTTCTACAAGTTTAATCAATCAATCAATTAATTAAATGCTTGTTTACTCACCTGTGTATTCAGTCAGCAAATATATGTTGGCATTGTTATAGACACTGCAATACAGTAGATTGTAAAACAAATACAAATACCTTCCCAAAGCTTACCCTTTGGTGGAAGATAGATGATTAGCAAATAAGTAAATAAAGTACATCAGAGATCTATTGATGATCAGTGCTAAGTAGATGACTACAGTCAGCAAAGAAGTTAATAAATGCCATGAGATGAGGTTTCTATTAGGAATGGCAGATGAAATATGAGATATTCAATAATATTTGGATTTCAATTAAAAAGCCACGCATAATTATTTTAGTATAAGTGTATCCAGCATATTGCTAGATGAACAAAAGGAAACATGATTTGAGAAGACGTCATAATGCATTTTGTGAGTAAACTATGTTATAGTCATATATGCTTTGAAGTAGAGAAAATGTTGAAGATATTAAGTAGAATCCTAAGAGGATATAAAAGTGCAAATTGGAATTTTAGATGTGAAAATTAAAATGTCTGAGATGAAAAATATACTAAATGAGATTAATGGCAGATAAGACATTTCTGAAGAAAAGATTAGTGAACTTAAAGACACAACAGTAGAAAATATCCCAAATAAAGCACACCAAGAAAAAAATGAATACAGCATTAGTGAAATGTGGGAAAAGTCCAAGTGACCTAATATAACTGGAGTCCTCTAAGGAAAGCAGGGCAACTTTAAAAGAAAAAAAGATGAGTTAATTTGCTGAAAACTATAAAGCTACAGATAAAAGAATCTCAACAAACCCCAACCACAACAATATACTATTAAACATTATAACTGAAGTACATTAAAACCAGTGATAAGAAAAATGTCCTGGAAGAATCCTGAACAAAACTACATATTACATTAGGAATGTCAGATGACAAATGACAAAAATTATTTATAGCAGATTTCTAATCAGAAATGATGTAAGCCAAAAGGCATAAGGCATTTAAAATACTAAGAGAAAATAAAAACAAAATAAAACAAAAACATCTGATAACCTATGATTGTATACGCAGGGAAAATATTTTTCAAAATATGCAAGAGAAATAAAGATATTTTCAGACACAACAAAAGCTTAAAGAACTTACCAACAGCCAACAAGTACCACAAAATATTTGATGAAGTCCTTCAAGGAAAAGGAAAATGATATCAGATAAAAATGTGGTTCTACATAAACAAATGATTACTGAACCTAACATCTATGTGCATAAATAAAAACACTCTATTTTTGTTTTAAATTTTTGAAAGGATAATTATTTATTTCAAGTGAAAATAACATTATACTGTAGACAACAATATCTACTTTATAATCTATGTAGAAATAAATTGTATAGCAAAAATAGCATGTAGAGAAGGAAAGGAGAAATGAAAGTATAATGTTGTGAGATTCTTATTTTCTACTGGAATTGATACAATGTCACTGGAATTGTGATTGCAATAACCAGATAGCTTCCACAACAGAGAACCTCTTATTTCTAGTAGCTACTGGGCTGATATTGCTGAAAATCAAACTTCATTTTTAATCATGTGAGTTTCTTTATAACAATAATAGTTGAATTCAATCTCTCCTAGTTTCTCATATGAGAGTTAAGCCATGAATCAGGAAATAATTAAATACTAAAACTCTAAATGGGGATCACTCATTGGATTCTGATGAAACTGACAATCTTGAATCTTCTTGTCATTCTTATACTCCCTTAGAAGTACAAGAAGCTAGCACTCCAAAGGGCAAAAAGACCAGCCTTTCTCAAGTGCAAAGCTCTGTGGTAACCATGAAAGGGCTTTCTCATTTTCCTTAAGGCCACTGTAACCACCCCATTGCCAAAAACCCATACTAAGGGTCAAGTCTCAGTATGCTTCAGGAGGACATGTATTTTTGTCTTCCATACTTCAGGAGGAAATAGAAATAGCTTGTACATAAAAAGCTTGTACCTTTTAATGTACGACCATGCTATTAGGTGAGTGCAAAAGTACTTGCAGTTTTGGCATTGTTGGAATTTACTGTTTGATATTGGAAGCAAATTGAATTTGAAACAAATTAGAAAGGTGCAAAAGCTTGATAAGTGGCTGCCTCAAGGGCTGAGTCAAAATTTTAAAAATTCGTCATTTTGAAGTGTCATCTTCTCTTATTCTATGCAATGACAATGAACCATTTCTCAATCAGATTGTGGAGTGCAATGAAAGTGGTTTTATACAAGAACTGGTGATGACCAGCTGAGTGGTTGGACCTAGGAGACGCTCCAATGCACTTTGCAAAGTCAAACTTATACCAAAAAAAGGTCGTGGTCACTATTTGGTGGTTTGCTGCCAGTCTGATCCACTATAGCTTTCTGAATCCTGGTGAAATCCGGTGAAACCATTACATCTGAGAAGTATACTCAGCAAATGGATGAGATGCACTGAAAACTGCAATTCCTGCAGTCAGCAATAGTCAACAGAAAGGACCCAATTCTTCTCCATGATAATGCCCAACTACACGTCATACAATCAACACTTCAAAATTTGAACAAATTGGGCTACAAAGTTTTGCCTCATCTGCCATATTCATCTGACCGCTTGCCAACTCACTACCACTTCTTCAAACATCTTGACAGCTTTTTGCAGGGAAAACACTTCCACAACCAGCAGGATACAGAAAGAGCTTTCCAAGTGTTCGTCAAATCCCAAAGCACTAACTTTTATGCTGCAGGAATAAACAAACATTTCTTATTGGCAAAAATGTCTTGATTATATGGTTCCTATTTTGATTACTAAAGATGTATTTGAGCCCAGTTATAATGATTTAAAATTCACAGTTCAAGACTGCAATTACTTTTGCACCAACCTAAATTATATATATTTGCAGAAATCTAGGAAGTGTGAGTGGGAATGGATTTTAAAGTTGTTAGACCAAGTAAAGCAGAATATAAACTAGACTGGGATAAATTCATTAATATGGATGTACTTAATTGAGACTCCAGGTTTAATGTATTGGCTTGTGCAGTTAGATGTGATTTTAAACACGTATGTGGATATTTGAGTGGCTGTGGACTCAACTGAGGCATCCATTTAGTGAGACTGAGATGCCAGAGCTTTTCCAACATGATTTGAGAAGAGAATCCTAAAGCTTGGGGAGATAGAAATGTTGGGCTAAATTGATCTTGTATGATACACATGTCAGATGAGTATCTCACAACTACATTCCATAAGATCTGGAAAACACTCTTTTCACTAAGGTATTGATAAATACATCAGTGACAGAAGCAGCTCTAAAAGGCTCTGTGATAGACTCCATTGTAAGCCTTGAATGGCTGTAGGAAATGCCACCCTTGAGACAGGCTACTTGATTTCAAAAAAGGATGATAGGATCCCAGAGGAGCAGAGGCAAAACAGACACACTTAATCATCCAAGTCAAGGTGGACACATCATCCAAAAACGGAAACAGGATGTGCCAGTAATTAGCATGCTTTGACCTGCAGAGAATTTTAGTGGTGGCTAATTGATCATTGTGTCCCTAGGAATGAGATAGACAGCTTGGTAGCGTATTGCTTGATTAACATAAGAGGAAAATCTTTAAGTCTGGTAGCAAGAGACCTGACTTGGGTTGCTAAAGTGAAAAACATAGCTTTTCACCCAGTTTCCAAATCTAAGTCTGTTCATAGATCCAGAGCCTCTTGACGTCCCTAGACATTTTGAAGAAGGACACTGCACTATTGCTGCAAGTACATATTCAAATCTTTCTGTATGCCTTCCCAAAGGAACCTGCAGCCATTTACTAAAATGACTGTGCACTGGGGAAAGGAGACACCCAGACCTTTCAGGGATTACTAGATACTGGCTCTGAATTGAAGCTTAATCCTGGTGACTTGCAATACTACTGTGGTCCACCTGTCAACAAGGGGTCTACAATGGTCAAATGGAGTCTTATGCGTGAATCACAGATATCCCAGTAGGTCTGCATACAAATCCTTTTGTTATTTTCCCAGATCCTGAGTATATAACTAGAATAAACTAACTTGACAACTGTTAGACTGTCTACATCGATTATTCAGCTTATGTGGTGAATCATGACATGGGAAGGGCTACATGGAAGCCCTTTGAACTTCCTCTCTTTTCCAATATAGAATTTGAAATTAGAAGCAATTCCACCTACCTGGGAGAACTGCAGAAATTAGTGCCACTGTGAAGACTTAAAAGAGTCAGAGGTGGCAATGCCTATCACATCTCCTCTTAATTCACCAGTTTGACCTATGCAGAAATCAAATGAATGACTGAACTATCAAAACTTTTGTCAGATGTTTACTGCTATGTATTGAGTGAGAGTTGTTACATGGACAAAACTGTAATTCTTTATGGGCAGTTGGTAATGTTTGGGTGGCTAGTCATGGATTTGAAGGAAAAATATTTGAAGATTGATGAAAACAAAGTGTGACAAAGAAGTATGTAGATAGATCTCTCAGAATAGAGAGAGACCATAAAAATTTTGTGCCCTATGTGAGTGCCCACCAAAGGTCATCCATCACAGAGTAAACTCTTAATAGTCAAGAGTTAACAAGCAACAAGAATGAGTAAATAAATAAATAAATAAATAAACTGGTAGACAAAATGACAAGTGTGTGGATGTCAGTCATCTTGTTTGCCCCACTATGTCAGCTCTTACTCAATGGGTTCGTGAACAAAGTGGTCAAAATTGTATGGACAGAGGCTATGTATAGGCCAAACCACAACGACTTTCTTAGACAAACTCTGACTTGGCTTTCACTACTGCCAAGTGACTAATCTGCCCACACTGGACTTCAAATTTAAATCTCCCATACAAAACCATTTCATGGGGTGATCAGAAGATAAGCCTACAACCTGGTGGCAGGTTGATTACATTTTAATTCTTCCATGACAAACAGGGCAAACAAAGATTCTACCTCAGTGGAGTAGACATATATTCTGGATATGGATTTTCCTTCACTTCTCATAATGCTTCTATAAGCACCATTCTCTATAGAGTCATAGAATGTCTCATATAACATCATGATGTTTCATATTGCATTGTGTCAAATCAAGAAAGTCATTCCTTGCGAAGAAAGTTAAGTAATGAGGTCAAATCTATGGAATCAACTATCTTCTTATATATCCGATCATCAAGAAGTCACTACCCTTATCGAATGGTAGATGGTTTGTTAAAGACACAGTTATGGCTCCACTTGAGAAACAATATCCTGAAGGATGGAGTTCTCTTTTATAGAATACTGTTTATGCTTTGAATCAGAGATTATTTTATGGTGCTACTTTTCCCACAGGCAGAACACATGAGTCCAGGAATTAAGTGATAGAAGGGTGAATAGTGACTCTCACAATTACAACTAATTATACTTGCAGAGTTTTCTTACCCTGACAGCTATACATTGTGCTAGCTTGAATATTTTAGTATCCAGAAGGAAAATGCTTTCAACAGAGAAAAAACAAATGTTTCACTGAATCAGAAGTTGAGATTTCCATCTGGCCATTTTGGGCTACTTATGTCATTGAACCAAAGAGGCAAAAAGAGAAATAGACCAGGTGCAGTGGCTCATGCCTATAATCCCAGTACTCTGGGAGGCCAAGGTTGGAGGTCTGCTTCAGGCCAGGAGTTTTAGACCAGATCTGGGCAATGGAGCAAGATCTTGTCTCTATAAAAAAAATTTAAAAAGTACCTGGGCATAGTGGTATATGCCTGTAATCCCAGCTACTTGGGAGGCTAAGGTGGAAAGATTGCTTGAACCCAGGAATTTGAGGCTGCAGTAAGCTAGGATCCACTACTGCACTCTTGTGTAAAAATAGAATAAGACTCCTATCTATTTAAAAAAGAAAAAGGGAGATAGTCGACTAGATGAAATGATTGATCCTAATTACCAAGGGGATATTGTGGTTGCTGCTTGCACAACAGAACCAAGTCTGGAACCAGTGAAATTATCTAGGGTGCCTCTTAGCACTGGCCACATGTAATTGTAAAGGTAAATGAAGAACTAAAGCAACCTAAGTAAAAGCATGGTGACTGAACAGTCACAACATTTGGAAATAAATATTTGAGTTGCTCCACCAGGTAAAAGAAACAGAAGCATACATTCTGGCTGAAGTCAAAGAAAATATTGAATGGGTAGCTAAAGAAGAAAGCCTTGGAGATCAACTACAACCTTGTGGCCAATATAGTTGTAACAGGGAATGTAGTTGCTTTGCATATTTTCTCTATACTGGTTATTTTCTCTCTCCCTCCCATTTCTTTTTCAAAAACGTGTTATCTTCATGAATTATTAGAGATGAACTTTACAATTTAGTCTTTAGGTAACAGAATATTCAGTAGGACCATGACTAAATTCAAGGGGTAATAAATATTGTCTGCAATGGAAACAAAAGCTGTTGGGATTTTGTGTGTTTTCAACTTGGAGTAGAGTGAGAATTTCTTCACCTTTAAAAAAGGTATAGCCATCTTGTTAAGAGGGAATAACTGGTTATATTGTTTTACTGTTGAAAGAGAGTTAAAATATATGTGGAAGAGAACATCCAAGCTAAATAGCCAAAGGGGTGGACTGTATTAGTTATCAATTTGCCCCTCACCTCTCAGCACAACTTCTAATATATGCCCTGTGATAAACAAGGGCATTATATTTAGCATTTACTCAATTAAAGTGAACACAATATCAAATTTTCTTGGTAAAAGAGCACTGGGGGGACATTGCAGAAGGAAGAAGCTCTCCTTCAGTGTCTGGCTGCAGCAAATAAGTTGAAAGTGTGGGTGCAAGTATATCTGGTTTACCTTCATGAGCCATGAGCCTAGAACCTGGTCCTTCTGGAACCGTGTAGCCTCAACCTGAAAATAATCTTTCCAAGACCCTTTCAGCATGGAAACTGACAAAGACATCCATCCTACACCTGTACCCTCACTCTCTCTTCTAGTTCCTGTATGGCCCTTGTGCAGCCTGTTTGCAGCTCAGAAGATTTACACTGGCCAAACTACTGCTCTTTCTGCAAGACCCCATTCCCTCTGTGTGCCCACTGTGTGCTCACACCCTGTTACTGATTTTCTACTCTCCACCTATATTCTGGAGAGTTTCCTGTTGTTTGTCCTGTAACAGAAGGTCAGTTCCAGAAACTTGACCAAAGCAGCAAACTTCTCTTTTTGATGTGCTGAACTATATGTCCTCCATCATGTTTTAAATTGCTTCCAATTTTTTTCTTCCTTCAGTGCTCTCCCTTAGCCATAGGTTACATTACCTAGGGTTTTTTTTTTTTTTTGCATTTTTAGTTACTCTTTTATCATAGTTAATAATTATTTATTTTAAACTTCCCCTACATTTAACCTACTCTGTGATTTCTGTCTTCTGATTGGACACAGACTGCTATAGCCATAGTAAAAGATTAAAAAGAAAAACTACATGATCATCTTAGAAGATGAAGAAAAAGCACTTAAAATATTCAACATCAATTCCTGACCAAAAAAAAAAAATCATTGAATTACGAATAGTGATACTTCTTCTTCAATAGTGATAGGGCATTCTACAGAAAATTCTAGTTAATATTGAAAGACTAAATGCTTTTACCATATATTAAAAACAAAGAATAGATCTCTGATCTCATGACTTTTATTCAATATTGAATTGAATGTTCTAGTCAGTGCAATAAGGTGAGATACATAGATAAATAAACAGATCAGATAGATAGATATCCTGTGCAGTAAGAAGTAAAACTGACTTTACTTGCAGATGACACAATCATCTATGTGAAAAAAATCTTATGAATCTGCAAAATAGCTACTAGAATCGATAAGTGAGTTTTACAAGGTTGTATAATACAAAATCAATATATACAACTCAGCTATATTTCTATATAATAGCAGTTAACAATTAGATAACATAATTTTAAAAAAAGAATATCATTTAAGATAGTATCTAAATGTATGAGATACTTAAGGATCTATCTGACAAAAATGTTCAAGAACTGCACACTGGGAACTATAAAACACTGTTGAGAGAAATGAACCAACAAAAAACAAATAAATGCACATACTGTTTATTCAGCAAGAGTTTCTGGCACAACAGTAATACCATAGAAAGAAAACAAAAACACTACCACTGCAAAATAAATTATTGTTTAATCCACACCTAACACCACATAGAAAAAATAACTCAAGGTGAATCATTAACTTAATGGTAAAACCTAACATAATACTGGTATAACTTGTAGAAAAAAACACAAGAGAATTTTTTGTGACATCGGGTTAGACAAAGCTTTCTTATATATAGCCCCAAACCCATGATTCATGACAAAGGATTGATAAATTGAATTTCATCAAAATTAAGAACTGCTGCACTTTAAAAGACACTGTTTGGAGAAGAAAAAGACAAAACATTGGCACAGAGAAAATATTTGCAAATCAAATATCTGACAAAAGACTTGTACTTTAAATAAGTCAAGATTTCTCACAAATAAACAATTACAAAACATACTACGTAACACAAAATGGCCTAAAATCTGTTCTTACAACCTAATATAAAATGGGCTAAATATACAACCTAATGTAAAATGGGCTAAAATCTGTACTGCTTTATATAGATGTCAATATGTGAAAAGTTGGTTTAACATTATCAGTCATTAAGAAAATACAAACCAAAACTACATTAAGATTGATATGGTTAGGCCTGTGTTCCCACCCAACTTTTATCTTGAATTATAATCCTCATAATCAGCATAATCCACAGGTGTCAAGGGAGAGATGAGGTGGAGGTAATTGAATCATGGGGGTGGTTCCACCAATGCAATTCTCACTACAGGGAGTGAGTGCTCATGAGATCTGATGGTTTTATAAGGGGCTCTTCCCTCTTTACTCAGTATTTCTCCTTTCTGCTGCCTTGTGAAGTAAGTGCCTTACTTCCCCTTTGCCTTCCTCCATGACTGTAAGTTTCCTGAGGCCTACCTATGCTGAACTGAACTGTGAATCAATTAAACCTCTTTCCTTTATATTAATAAATTACCCAGTCTTGGGTAGTTCTTTATAGCAGTATGAAAATGGACTAACACAAAGATATTCCTATAGATACTAACAGTAATGTCTGCAATTAAAAAGTCTGACCATACCTAGTTTTGGCATGGGTGTAAAGCAAAGGAATGCTGATATATATCTGGTGGAAATTTAACAACTTCGAGAAAACAGTTTAGTAACTTGTTTGAAAAAGTAAACTTACAACAAACATACGATACAGCCATTTCAATTCTTGGTACTCACACAGGATAAAATACAGCATACATTCACACAAAGATTTATACACAAATATTCTTAACAGCTTTATTTGCAATAGCCCAAAAACAAAAAAGAAAACAAATGCCATTCAACAGGTTAAAATGATAATCAAATTGTCCTTAAAAGAAGAAATAACAAATTATTGATACATGCAACAATATAGATGACTGTCAAATTATGTTGTTTGCATGTAGCCAGATGAAAATGAGAACATACTGAATTATTCTATTCATGTAGAATTTTAGAAAAGGCAAATTAATCTATAGTGACTGAATGCAGATTAATTGTTGCCAGTTGCATGATGAGTGAGAGGCAACATAGCAAGACAGAGTGAAGACAATTATTTCAAAAGTCTGGCTGTGAGTGGTAAAAGAATGGGAACTGGATAGAAATGTGTAGTCCAAAAGTATTATCTTCAGATGGAAAGATTAAGTATGTTTTAACACTGATGGGAATAAATGAATAGACAGAGTCTGAAGATATAGAGTGGGAATAGGGAGGTTGAATGCCAGGGTTCTTCATGGTCAAAAACAGACGTTTGGATGGTGGGAGCTGCAAGGTTGTTGAGGCCTCCTTGGTCAAGAAGCTGGCTATTCCAGAGGATGCAGAGGCAGTTTCCACAGCAAAGCGACTGTATTAGTCTATTCGCACACTACTATAAAGCACTTCCTGAAACTGGGTAATTTATAAAGAAAAGAGGTTTAATTGCCTCACAATTCCAGAAGCTATACAAGAAGTGTGGCTGGGGAGGTCTTAGAAAATTTACAATCATGGATGAAGAAGAAGGAGAAGCTGGCATGTCCTACATGGCTAGAGCAGGTGGAAGAGAGAGCAAAGGGGAAGTGCTACACTTTCAAACAACCAGATCTGATGAGAACTCCGTCAGGAAACAGCACTAGGAGGATGGTGCTAAACCATTAGAAACCACCCCCATGATCCAATTGCCTCCCACCAAGCTCCACCTCCAACACTCGGGATCAGAATTCAATATGAGATTTGGGTGGGGACACAGAGCCAAACCATATCAATCACTATTAGGTTTGGGATGAGGAAGATTTGGGGTCAGGGTGGAGTAAGGAAATGTGTGCCCCAGAGGCCTGCTGGGGCTTTACCATGCCAAGACCAGAGTTGACCCAGGATGACCAGAAATTAAAGATCAGCGTTTGGCTTTACTCTTTAATTCCTGGGGTTCCAGTTCTCTTTAAAACTTTAACCAAAGCATCACAAATCTTAGCCAACATTTTTGGGCATTTTTCCATTCTTCTGGTATCTCAGTGTCCCATCTGCAACACTTTCTTCTCTTCCCAATCTACATTCAGTGGTCTGTGGCTAACATCCATTACACAGTAATGACTCTGACTGGGCAGTCTTCACTTTCAATTTTCTCACTGTTGTTGTTTACCACATGATATCTGTACTCCCTCAAAGATGACTTTTCAAGCCGGATTCAAAGAAAAAAACTTCACAAAACTTTTGTAAATGAGCCTCAGCTGAGTGTGGTGGCCTATGCCTGTAATCCAGAATTTTGGTAGGCTGATGTGTATATATATATATATATATATATATATATATATATATAATCACCTCTCTCTGGCTCTCTCTCTCTCTCTTATATATATGTATATATATATAGAGAGAGAGCCAGACTGAGCCTCCCTCCCTCTCTCTCTCTCTCTCTGTGTCCAGTCTAGGAGACAGACTGACTTTATCTGTCTGTCTAACTATCTATCTATCTATCTATCTATCTATCTATCTATCTATCTATCCTATTAGTTCTGTCCCTCTTGAGAATGCTAATACACTAATTATATGAACAAGAGATCCATATACAAACAAGGCAGTCTTGAGAGAAATTATGACTAAAAGTGACCTAAAAAGAGAAAGAGAAATGAGGTAGAAATCTTGTGTCCCAAGAAGAGCAACTCTATTCAACAAATAAGCTTTCAATTGGTTCATTCTAAGTGTCTTTGACATGAAATATTTGATAAATATACAGAGAAGAGATCTGAATGAGGAATGTGAAGATTAGGATTCATGTTTAATCTTCACCATTAATTGCTGAGTGACTGTGGATAGATAATTGAGCCTCAGTTTAATTATCCATAATATAGTAATAATTAAACCTGTGCCATTTACTTGTCAGAAAGCAAAATAAGAAAATTTATGTCCTGTGCCATTTACTTGTCAGAAAGCAAAATAAGAAAATTTATGTGGATCATTATTATCTGTAAAATATATCACTCCAAAGATAATTATTATTTTTGATTGTTTTTATTATTGTTAATAGGTAAATAGGAGCTATAAGGCAGCCAAATAAAGATGTTTTGAAAGCAGAAAAGCATAAGGTAATGAGATGCCCGTTCTTCTCATGCAGATCTTTATTAAATCCTTCATTTTTATAAAGCTTTTTCATAGAGGCCCACTGGACATATAAGATGATAATATTTCAAAGCTGGAGAAATAGCACTATTTCTAAATTGGGAATACATGCCTGGCTGCTTCAAATAATAATCATAAAGCAGCCATCGAATTGACTAGAAACTGAAAACTGTTGTAATCCCATATATGCTTTAAAAATAATAAACTAAAATATCAAATAAAAATAGTTGGGCAGACCTAGGTTTTGCTTTTTCTATTTACTTATCTGTTTTATATTAATAAAGCCTATACATTATGGCAAATTATTTATTAGTCCTTTATCTACTTTTTTCTTGATGATTCCTCCATCCCCAAGCCAACCAAATATACGTGTCACAGTCTTGTAGTTAGAGGATCATTGGACGGATCATAGTTGAACAATTCCTTTGACTCATGATGGCCATTGTAAACTATAATGTGCTTGACAAGAGGCTTTCAATAAATATACTTTTCAAAGAGAAAGACAGATTTTGAAACATGTTAATATGTTACCTTTTCCAAGGTAATAAATTTGGAGCATTGTTGGGATGGCTGACGCAGCCCTTTATAGCCTGAGGGAGAACTACAATAGCTGTTTTATGTTAGGATTTCATTAGATATAAAATAGTTATATTTCAATTGTGCCTCATAATAGTTCAAAGAATTTTGGAAATGCCATATAGTCTTACTACATAGGCAATACTATCAGATGTTAATTTTAGAAATTTAGGTGTCTTCGCCATAATTGCTTTGTGGCTAGAAAATAGTACCATATCCGGTACTGATACAATCAAAATGCTGTATTTAGTCTCCATGAAACTTTTCTTCTGGGAATTACGGAATGCTCTGTCCTACTTAACATAGCATATGGACGTAGAATGTACTATTACTATAGTCTTCTTTTTCTATTAAAATGCTAATGAATAAAAAGGGATTTCATTTTTATTAAGGAGGTTAGAAGTACAAGTGTGGGAGAGTGAATTAAAAACAAACCTACTGGGAGAAGAGATAAGAATTCTAGACATCTGCGTGATTCGTTCTTCCACATATCAAATTCGGAATCATACATCCATAGGGAAGAGGGATATTAAAATACAAAAGAAAACTGAACCCAAACTTATAAAAGAATAGCATATTACACAAAAAGTGTTCAATGAAAGCAAATAATTTTCTTATTTTATTCATAAACAGTGTTGATATTCACAAAACCCAGAGGCACATATAGTGTGTCGTTTGTACTTTTTGTCAAAGTACAAAGACTTGAATTAGCTTTTATACTATTTGTCACTTTTCTTATTTCTTTAAGAAACATGTAATAATACCATCACATTATTATTCTGGGGTTTTTCATCATGCCTCTGTTTTTTCTTGCTGACTTGCCATTGGCTAATTCAATATTCATTATTTCCTCCTTCTGCTTGCAAAACTGTTTGTGAATCTGATCCCACCCTAATCTACATCCCAAATCCATACCTCTCTTCCAAATTTCTGGTCTGTTCAGGCATTCCTATCACATAGCTGTTTCGATGAATAAATTAGGTATCCAAAAAAGCCTACAGGTTCTTTACTTTGTATAGTTGTTGTCACAAGGTTAGAAACTAGCGCTTTTCTCCAAAATAAAAATGTTTTTGTGCTGACATTCGGCTGAGTTATTTGAGAGACTTTGTTTTTCATGATAATCACGAACAAAGGTGAAGGACCTAAGAGAAACAGTGCTATTCATCTTGGTACTAGAGTGACAGGAAAAAAAAGATTTTGCAGAGTTAAATGTCTCTAAAAGCCAGTTGCACAAGAAGGTTTCTATCATAGCTACATACTCATAATTATTTTTATTATTTATTTTATTTTATTTTAAGTTCTGGGATACATGTGCTGAACCTGCAGGTTTGTTACATAGGTATACATGTGCCACGGTGGTTTGCTGCACCCATCAACTGTCATCTAGGTTTTAAGCCCTGCATGCATTAGGTATTTGTCCTAATGCTCTCCCTTCCCTTGTCCCTGAACCCCTGACAGGCCCTGGTGTGTGATATTCCTCTCCCCATGTCCATGTGTTCTTGTTCAACTCCCACTTATAAGGCAGCACATGCAATGTTTACTTTTCTGTTCCTGTGTTAGTTTGCTGAGAATGAGTTTCCAGCTTCATCCATGTCCCTGCAAAGGACATGAACTTATTCTTTTTTTATGGCTGCATTAGTATCATTATTAAGCAATGACAGTTCTGAAAAAAGCAAACAAGAACTTTTTATATTTCAAATTTCTACATAAATGTAATGTTACTTTCAAGACGTAAAATTCTTTAGCTTTAATTATTCTTCTTTCCTGGAAATTAAGGTTTTTAAAACAAAAATAAATAAGTAAACTTAATATCCAAATGCATTTTAATATTGATGGCCCACACATTTAAAGTGTCTAAAATAAGAAAATGTCTTTTTTCCCCAAATATTTTATCTCATATTCACTCTCTTAGTAAACAATAATGTAGATTCATTTTAATGCCCATACAAGAAAATTGAGAACCATCTTATACAAATCCTTCCTACTAATAGCTAACTATTTAGCAAATCTCTTTTACTTTGAAATGCTTTTTGTTACTTCCTATTTTCCCTGCTACTTTCTTACTGATAAATCATCCATAATTCATCCTGCTGCCAAAGAGACATTTAAAGACATGTCTAAAACTCAAGTTTAGTCTTTACCTCCCAAGTGCTGGAGAAGACAACATCACCCGCCACCATGACATCTGAGTGTTTTTGTATTTAACTACTATCTCCTAAAACCATTTTCTATGGCTTTGTATTTCACTTACACTTCAGGAAATCTGAGTTTTTTCAAGTTTCCTATAAATTATATTCCTTTTACACTTTCACATTTTTCACACTATTTGTTATCTCTTTCTGGAATGTTTTTCTATCCTTCCTACTGAAGAAACTTAAAAAAAAAAAGTACATTCACACTCCAACTTAGGCATTGCATTGTTTAGAAAATCTTTGCAGATAATACCTCCATTGGTCAATCCATACATCCTCCATCTTACCTCTGTAAAATGTATATGTGCTTATTTTTGCATTTATCATACAAAACAGCCATATCAGCCTCCCCAACTAAACTATGAGTTCCTGGAAGGACATCATGTGTCTATCTTTGCAATAAAACAAGGTTAATGGATTGGATAGATAAGAAAATACACAGGAAAATGTGATTCACATGATAGGAGTAGGTAAATGTTAGTGTATTGAAAACTGAAGAATGGCAGAATGAGAGTATCTTAGGATAGAATAAGGAACAATAGTTATTGAGGGCTCAGAAGAGTATGAGTTTAAAACATTATGCTGCCCCCTTTGGGTTGTAACCATTCTGTGAGTTGTAGGTAATAAGGAGCCCATCTGCCTTTTGTGGACTTGGTTAAGATAAGTAAATTCCTTTCTTATATCCTAAGATACTTTCCTATAGTGATTAGGGTAGAAAGACCCACAGTTAATGGACCATTCAAGCTTTTCTGACTCAGATGAACTTGACCATTGTATAAAGACCTCCTATCTTAAGTGCTCTCTCAGATTTTATCTTAGTTCCAGCTCTTTTGACTTTTTGGTGTTCTTTCTCTTTTCTTGTAATGAAATAACAGTCTTGCTTTCCGTTTTAATTTTATTCAGTGTTGAATTCTTATTGTTCATAGACATTTTTCTGCTGGTTTAATAGATGGCAGATATGTTTTAATATTTATCCTATTTAGAAATAATTAGGAAACGTAGTACTTATCTATAGGCAAATATCAAGTTAAATGGAATAGTCATTCAAATGAGAGCATTTACAGGTATTCACTTATATTTCAATAGTTATAAGCTATTATAATAGGAAATTTAAAAGGTATAATTATTGATACTTTTAATGTAGCAATCTGACTGTAGAAGAACCATACTTAATATGTAAGTTTTTTTTTCTTTCTCATCAGATTTGGTTTTAGAATTAAATTTGTGAATGACTTAGGATTATAATGTAATATTAACTGAACTAAGATGATAATTTCCAGACTGTACTTTAGGTTGCCAGATACACAGACACTTGTAGTTCAAATAAGTTTTACCTTTGCCTAACATATGCAGTAGAGCTTAGAGGAAAGAAAGAGGGAGAGAGAGAGAGAGAGAGGGAGAGGGAGAGAGAGAGAGAGAGAGAGAGAGAGAGAGAAAGAGAACAAAAGCTAAAATAATCGGTGTTGCAATATGGTGATTAACAGTTATGATGTTTCTGGAAAAGATTAGTAGTTGAATCAGTAGACTGAGTAAAGAAAATCATTCCTCACCAATGTGGGTGGGCTTTGTCCAATATGCGAGGGCTCCAAGAGGACGGGCAAATTCTTTCTCTTCTTGAACTGGAACCTTCATCTCCTGACCTCGGTCATCAGATCTCCTGGTTCTCTGGCCTTTGGACTCCAGTACTTACAGTGGCTCCTCCTCCACCCCTGCCCCCTATCACTCCAGTTTTTAGATTGTTGGACTAGGGACAAAGCACATCATTGGCTTTCCTGGGTCTCCAGCTTGCATATGGTATATTGTGGGAATTTCCAGCCTCCATAATCACGTGAGCCAATTTTCACAATAGCTTTCCTCTTATATACTTTATATCTCATATTGTTTCTGTTTCTCTGGAGAATCCTGACTAATACAAGAATAAAAATGCAGAAGCCAGACTGTCTACGTGATAGTCTCATCTTTAGCCCTTACAATCACTGTGAATTTGGGAAAGTCATACAGCTTTTCTACGCATCAGTTTCCTTTTTTGTGAAATTTAGATTAAATAACAATTCATACCCCATAGGATACTTTTATGGCTCAAGTATGTTTATATATACACACAAACACGCACACACACACACATATATATATACACACAGATACACACACATATATATATATGTGTACACACATATATATATATGTGTACACACATATATATATATGTGTATACACATATATATGTGTGTATCTGTGTGTATATATATATGTGTGTGTGTGTGTGTGTGCATATATATGTATGTGTATATATATGTGTGTGTATGTGTGTATATATATGTGTATGTGTGTATATATATGTGTGTGTATGTGTCTGTGTACATGTTTGTATGTTTGTGTATGTATATGTATGTGTGTGTATATATATATGTATGTGTGTGTATATATATGTGTGTGTATGTGTGTGTGTATATATATGTGTGTGTGTGTATATATATATATATATAAAGCAGTTACAAGAGTGTCTGGAAATAATAAATCCTATATATAAGTTAGGTATTATTATTATTTTTTAATGAAAAACTTTATTTTGTATTTTTAATATTTTTCTCTCCTCCCCATCTTAAAAAAAAGATTTAAAAATATTTCTTAAGAATTTCAGTTTAAGTTAGCACAAAATCAGTGTTTTTAGAAAAATGCCCTTTCACATCCTCAAAGTGTTTCAGGCTCTCCAAAAACTTTTAAAGACATATTACATATTTTAACTAATTCTTTTATTTATTCATTTATTCACAAATATTTATTGAGCACTTATCTTGCGCCAGACACTGGTCTAACCAGGAGAGATAGAGTGGTGAATAAAAAAAACATAAATGTATGCTTTCCTGCCTTATAATACTATTAATAAAATATTTCTTATCGGCTAACACATTCAATAAAATAGCTAAACTCAGACAATAAATGAATCGCTTTTATATTGTTTCAAATGATGAGGAAGTGAAAGAATATTCCAGAAAATGGCCATTTCATATTCAAGCTTTGTGGTGGGAGTGGTTGAGGTCAATTATCAAGGAAAGAGCAATGAGGACAATGTGTCTGGAACTGGGTGAGAGAGTGAGAGAACACTAGGTGATGATGCCTAGGCGTGAAACTCCATTCTGTATATCTTATAGGCCATGGCAATGGTATCACTTTTATTCTGAGATAGGAGGTTATGAGAAGAGGAATGCCAGGATGAGACTGACAATTTAAGAGGATCACTATGCTTGAGGATAGACTATGGTGAGAAGAGAATAGGGTAAGTGCTTGAGAGCAATTCTGAGTGAGAAAAATAACTTACTGCAAAGTGAATGGGCTCGAGCAAGAGTTCAGAATCAACGGGGTACCAGGTATTCGAAGAAGAACATCCAACAATTCATATGTACACAAAGCACTGTCAGTTTAGTCTTAATTTAGCTCTCATGAAACATGCAGCATGAATAATGAATATGGATGCATAGATATTAATAAAATCTATATTTTTTAATGCATAGTGATTTTATGGAGAGTTTTATATTATTAAGAATTGTCTTAATAGATTCTAAGAGAACAACTACTACAACATAAGAAGCCTATAATTTTTCATTATTAAGTTTATGTATTAAAAATTGGAGGCTCCTGTGCTAAATAAGAGATCTTAACCCCTAGGAAAATTATTTCTTCCTTTTCAAAAGAAAGACATGAAAAGTAGCCAAATTCCTAAGTAAGTCAGGAGATTGCCCAATATTGCCATATTTCTTGCTGTCTCCAAACTCTGTCCTAGGTGCTTCTCTTTGCAGAAATTGAAGTTGACATATTGGGGCAGGAATACCCACAAGAATCCCACAGCCATTACTTCTGTGGGTTCCCATTTTCTGTTTTTTGTTTTATTTTTGTTTTTGTTTTTGTTTTTTTTGAGACAGAGTCTCGCTCTGTTGCCCAGGTTGGAGTGCAGTGGTGCGATCTTCGCTGGCTGCAACTTCTGCCTCCTGGGTTCAAGAGATTCTGCTGCCTCAGCCTCCTGAGTAGCTGGGATTATAGCCACCTGCCCCCACATCTGGCTAATTTTTGTATTTTTAGTAGAGACGGAGTTTTACCATGTTGGCCTGGCTGTTCTCAAACTCCTGACCTTGTGATCCGCCCAGCCTCGGCCTCCCGAAGTGCTGGGATTACAGATATGAGCCACCATGCCTGGCCCCCATTTTCTTAAATCTCAAGATCTGTAGGTCTTGAGGCACCAGATATCTTGAATTTTCCCAAAGCAATACAATATTTCCATTTAAAATATGTTTTATATTTCATCCTCCATATCTGTTTATAGTGATACGCAAATATGAGGAAATAATTTAAATCAAACCTAGACACACCTAAATGATTTTACATGGGCATGGAAAAATTCCATTGTCGGCCAGGCGTGGTGGCTCACGCCTGTAATCCCAGCACTTTGGGAGGCCAAGGGCAGATCACAAGGTCAAGAGATTGAGACCATCCTGGCCAACATAGTGAAACCCCGTCTCTACTAAAAAAGTATGAAAATTAGCTGGGCATGGTGGCATGCGCCTGTAGTCCCAGCTACTCGGGAGGCTAAGGCAGGAGAATTGCTCGAACCCGGGAGGTGGAGGGCGCAGTGAGCCAAGATCGCGCCACTGCACTCCAGTCTCTGGCGCCTGGCAACAAAGCAAGACTCTGTCTCAAAAAAAAAAAAAAAAAAAAAAAAAAGGAAAGGAAAGAAAAATTCCATTGTCACTGGTTTTCCTAACGACATTTTGGAATGAATAATGAGATTTTAGAATAAAAATGTTTTTTTTAAATTGGTGCTCTCTTTATTACCTTCCAGAATTGTCAGAAAGTTAGCATAATGATAATAAATAGCATGAAACAAGTATTATTGCTTTTCTCAGTTTGACAAAAATTTGCTAGAAGATTGGCAGAATTTTGTAAATTCATAAGCAAAAATAGTCAACCTCTTTACTATTTATACATAAATATATACACATAGGTATATGCACTTTTGTCAATACTTAGATTAAATCCTGTTTGTTGGTCAGAATGAAGACGTGGCATTTGTCTAGTTTCCTTTTCTGATATTACCAGCCTCTATTTTGCTACTATCCACTAAAATAAATCACACTGTAACTAGTATCAATATATTTTTGTTTCCTCAGAGAACCTCCTTTACCAAGATGTGTCCTTTATTTCAAGGTCAGTGCATTAATGACAGCACATTACTCTGGCGAGTCAGTCCAACCCCTTAGCTTGCAAAATGCTCAAATTTTGCTAAAAACAGTTCTTGAATTAATTGTAACTATTCGGTCAGCTCAGACTCACATGATTCCATCTAGGTTTGCCAAATTGGACTTTGTAGAAGAAAGTGAAGCCTCTTTTAAACACTAGGCTATATTCCACTTTGCTTTAGAAACAGCTTCAGAACAAAGCTTATCTTCTGTCTCCTGAATTACTGTGGCACAACACAGAGCAGTCTTTTCTGCTATTTCTCATACTCTGTTCTTTGTCTCCTGACATTGGAAGCTTTTTTATTTATCTAGTATTTCTATTTCCACTCCATGATCAAATTAATTTGTATCCACTCCTCAACTTGTCTTCTTTCAAAACTCCAGTTTAATTACAAACAAATCTTTGTGTTAGATAAGCAACAAAGACAGCAATATAGAGAAGGCTGATGGGAATCTGTCTGCATGATTTACCAAATGCTTCAGTATTTCCAAGCAGCTGATGATAGACTAGTTGTCAATCCAAATTCATTTCCAGAGAGACACATAAAAACTTTACTGCTTAACAGAGCTCAAAATATCCACCTGTCTTTCCAACTAAAGCGCAAGCAGAGACTACACTGCTGATGCAGGAGATCTTCTCTAATCTTTTACATTGGGTAGAACCATCTGATGCTAATTACATTGTTGACATTTCTAATTCTTGTTTATTCTTGAAATTTTTATTGCTCCAGGTTTGGCTGATTGAGTAGCCGGGACAAAAAACCCAGATCATAGAAACATGTGTGTGAATACATGTATACATGGGATGCCTGAACGTATGTACGACTGTCCTGAACTCCCCAAGTTCAACCTGCAAATGCTCTCACATCTCTTCTACATTTCTACTGAAATCCTTGAGCACCCCTATGTCTCATTAAGAAGAAGTTTATTATTGTCTTCTTGAGGAAACCCTCTCCCAGTACTTCAGGCAATGTCACGGTTTAACAAGGGGTTCATCTGGGCTTCCTAAATCAAATACTAATAAAATCCAGTATCAGCTTCTCACTATCATAGCTTCTTGCTGCAGCACAGTATGTGGCCCAGCCTAATTCTCCCATGGCTCAAGGTGGCTGAGTATGGCCACCTTTCTCCTTGGTTCTCATAAGGAAGATTTTTCTGTTTACAAATACATAAAACTACTGAGTGTCATGGTGGCACTGAGAAGGCAGTGAGAGCTCAGGGGCTGGTTCTGTGCCCACCTCCTTCATCCTTGCATAATTGTTCTCCTTGCCTCCATGAGATTCCAACTTCGAACAGTTGGTGTGATTTACTCTCCTAAGGAACACTCTCAAAAAGAGTGTAGGTGATTTTCTCATTGGCTAATATATTAAAAATACATGCGTGCTTATGAATTCATATCAAATAAAACATGTTTATGTGTGATAGATGTACTGACACTTTAAATAATTAGATCTGTCATGCCACTTACATTTTTGGCAATGAGACAGGATCATTGTAATATACATAGTACACAGTGTTGATATTTCCCCCATAATCTACATCAAAGGAAATGCATGATTATTATATAACTCAAATATTTATTCTGAACTCTTGAAAAACCATTACATACTGCATGAAACTCTAGGTACCATTCTTATGTACATACACTTTTAATGCATGATCTATTTTCGGTTATTTGTGATGATTAGATGAGAAGGGAAATGTGCAACACAATTGGGTCCTATCTAAAAATCCAGTAATGATTTTTAGAAATACATTATGCTGTGACATTAGGCTTTTATACAAAGTGAAATCACTATGCCGGAACCATGGACATTTAATAAAAATAAAGGAAAACCTCTTAAAGACAAATGCCTTACTACATAGTAATATCCTTTCACCTTTCCTTGCAATTTCTCCACTTGGCACAAAGAATCTTGGTGCTTTTAAGTGTTTTTATGTAGCTAGCAGAATGGATTTTTCAATATATCTTGATTCCCAGAGGCTTTACAGGTTTTGCAAACCTATGACAAACCATAATTTGTATAAGTGTTATTTTCTTATATGAATGCCATTATTCCATAGGACGGGCTTGCTGAGTGGACAGAGTATTGAATTTTCTTCTCTGTGGTATACTCAGAATCCACTGTAGTTTTAAAGACTAAAAAAATTGAATAAAGGAGGAACAGGATGAAAATTAACAGAGCAGAGAAGCCCCAGCTGAGGGAGAAATAAATGGCTTCATAAACTTTGAATCAGTGCAGCAAAAGAGGTTACATCCAAGGGCTAGAGATACCTGTTAAAAGTCTTTTTTCTTCTCTCTCAGGATCTTATATTCTGGTATAAAATAGTCCTTATGTTACCTTTGTGATATATAGCCACGTAATTAATACATATATAATCTAATTCAGTAAATTTGTGTGTAACAGATTAACTAATGCCTCCCCTTAACCTCCATACATCCATAAATTCAATAAGTATTTGTCACTGTTATGGATGGAACTGTGTCTCCTAAAATGTCAAATACTGACGTCCTAATACCTAGTATCTCAGAATGTGATCATATGTGGACACAGAGTAATCAAGTAAAATGAGGTCATTAGGATGGGCTGTAATCCGATATCATTGGTATACTTGTAAAAACAGGAAATCTGAAGACAGACTCATTCAGAGGGAGAATGTCCAGTGAACATGGATAGTCATCTGCAAGCCAGAGAGGCGGAACAGATCTTTTTTCACAGCCCTTAGAAGAAATTAACCCTATAGCACCTTGATTTTCAACTTCTAGACTTCTGAACTGTAAGACAGTAAATCTGTGTTGCTTAAACCAGCAGCTTGTGGTTTGTTAAGGAAGTCCTAGAAAACTAATACAGACACCTATTAAGTAACAGATAATATTCTAGATGTTCAAGAGACAGATATGAAAACATTACATAATGCTCTGAAGTTTCAAGTAAAGAGAAAAGAGGCCAGCACATAAACAAATGCAATTTTTGTGATATATGCTGAGCAGAGGGATGTCCAAGACGTTTTAGATGCACAGACCAGGGAAGTCAGGACCACAGCGCTGAGTCTTAAAATAGGAATGAGCAAGATAGAAGACAAAAAGACAGTCTGCAGTCTAGATAGGGTGGATTATATGTGTAAAAACAAGATGGTTTTACACATGCACATAGGAAGTTATGGGTCCTTTTGGAAATTTTAAGCAGGTTATTTGACCTAAGTTTGGCTTAAGGAATTTATAGGAAGTCTTTGGAAAGACGACAAGCTGAAATTAAAAAAAAAAAAAAAGATTTAGAATCTTTGGTATAGCATGCTAAAGATTTCAAATGAAGGATTTAAAGTAGGGAAGTATAAGATATTTTAACATGAAGGAAATTTATTTTGTTATAGTCTGTAGATTGGATTGAATAAAAGTATAGGGTTAAGCAGAAAAAGGGTAGCAAATTTAGTAACTATTGCTATAACTAAATGATCAGGTTATTGACAAATCAGTCATTGTATATATGGAAAAGAAGCCTGTTATTCTGTAAGTGAGATTGCAATGGTTAAGCAGTTGATTCAAATCTGTGTAATTGATCAATGGCATGACTGAAATTTGAAGTCGTAGCTGACTTCAGAGCCTGCTCCCCACTCTGCTACATTGCACCCAGAAAGAGTCAGATGCAGGCAACAGCGGGACGTTGAGACACTCCAAAAGCAGAAGAGAACAGTGTTGGGAAGAGAATAGTGTGGTCATGCACACTGGAGAGGCTTCTATTTGGGGATGTGGCTGACATTGGAATAAGGGAGAAGGCCTCTTCAACCAGCCTTAGGAATGACAAGAGAATTCCAAAGTAAAGAGAAAGGTGGTGCTTGAAGAGAGAAATGCACTAGCATGATGAGAGTTCATGAATTAGAATCTATGTGCAAGGAATGCATCAGGCTATTTTAAAGGTGCTCCTTTGATATTACCTGTCATGTAACATGTGTGACATGTTGTACGTTTCACAGATTTGAGGCACCTAGACGGTGAGAGAGGAATTTAGAAAGAAGTGAGAAATGTATAGCTTAATTTCCACATATTTTAATCAATGAGAATTTTTCTTAAATTACTTTCTTAGATTTTAAAATTACTAAGCACAGAAGAGTCCTTTTCCTAAGAGTGAAATTCTAAATTTCAGAATCAGAATACTACCTTTCTCAGAGTAGGATATTCATTTTTGCAAGTTGTATTCAGCAATTTATTAGATGGGGAAATCAAGTTTTAGAAGTGATTATTGCACCTTTAAATAGTCAAGACAGGCTACTCCTGAAACAAACTTCAAAAGTCAGATGTATTAAGGATAGGTAAGTCTTCTTATTAAATTGAACCCTTTATCATTATGTAGTTACCTTCTTTGTCTATTTTTATGGTTGGTTGTTTAAAGTTTGCCTTAACTAATACAAGAATAGTGTTCCCTGCTCAAAGAATTTAAGACAGTACTATCATTGGATCCAGAAATTCCATTACTGGAAAATAAATTGTTCTACCAAAAACACACATTAACTTGTATATTCGTCACGGCACTAATTACAATAGCAAAGATATGGAATCACCTAGGTGCTAATCAGTGGTGGATTGGATAAAGAAAATGTGATACACATATACCATGGAATACTACACCACATAAAAAGAACAAAAGCATGTCATTTGAAGAAATATTGATGCAGCTGGAGGCCATTATCCAAAGAAAATTAATGCAGAAACAGAAAACTAAATACCACATGTTCTCATTTATAAGTGGAAGCTAGACATTGTTTACACTCAGACATAAAGATGGGAACAATAGACACTGGGACTTCAAAAGGAGGAAGAAAGGGAAGAAGAGAAAGGGCTGAAAACTTCCTTTGGGCACTAGGTGATGGGATCAATGGAAGCCCAAACTCAGCATCACACAATATCCACTTGTAAGCAATCTGCACATGCACCCCATGAGTCTAAAATTAAAATTAAAAAAGAAGTCAGATCCACTAGCTTATTCTACAGAAACAGAAAGCCCACACAATTGAGAGACTTTAAGAAACACTGATTTATTTCTCTAGAGACCACTAGATCACCAATTAAATGGATTCTAAATGAGTGACTCTCATTGTTTCTACACCCCTGTCATTGGCTAAAACAGTTCACATGACCACAACTAACTTCAAGGAGGTGGAGAAGAACATTTTATTCATGAACATAGAAACAGAAGAAAGGAAATATTTGTGATCAGCAGTAAGGTCTTCTCCAAAACAACTAAATATCTCAATGACTTCACACACACAAACGCATTGCTCCTGTCACTGTGTGCCTGCACATGCATGCATATGTGTACACACACATGTGTGTGTAGGTACATGCACACAGCTGTGTGTTCTTCAATTATCTGTTTGACATCATCATTTGGAGACCCAGTTCTCTTGCATTTTTTGATGCTACCCCACTCCAGAGTCTTCATGCAGCTGCTGGATTGAGAGAAAGCATAAGGCTTATACATAGGAAAATCTTATGACTCAGGTCTGGAAGTGATGACATCTCTTCCATCTATATTTCATTGACAAAAATACAGTCATTCTGTCATACCTAACTTCAAGGGAGGTTGAAAAACTTCCCTGTGTGCCAGGAACAAGCGGTGAACAGACTTTTGGTAATTATTTACAGATTAAATGTACTCTAATTCTTTAAGCAAAATATCTCACTGCACTTCTTTCTGACTTCATAGAAAGTAAGTCCCTTAATAGAGACAGAAAGGTCATTGGCCATTTACTCTAGAAAAGTCAACAAACCCTCTTAACAATGTGTTTAAGAAGTCAAAATGATTTATCAAATGGTGAATTATTAGCTTATTGGTTTTGACTCCATAGAGAAATATTCCCTCACTCTTAACTTCATAGCTTCCTGATAACCTGAGTATGTGAAGAATAAACTTTTATTTATTGAAGTAATTTCATTTTTATTACAAGTAAAACTCATTGTCTGCTACAAAGGGCCCTTTGATTCAGGAAGAGAATACTAATTTAAGGGATAAATTAATAGATGTTTCTTTTTTTCAGAGGGTTAGGATCCAGATGAAAGGGAAAGCCATTTTGTTAAATAGTTTTCTAGACTTTTGTAATCTCAGCAAAGCAGGAACAAAGATTTTTTTTTAATTTTCCATTGAATGAGAATCAGAATATGGGAACATTATATATAATAAATGTTGTTTGAGTAATGCTGTATGAAAAACTTTGGTCTCAAAGGCAGTGTGAGAACCATCTTCTTGCAGGATATGTGATGAGAAAATAAATATTTTCTAGTATTTGCTCTATGTTGGTTATAAAGGACTTTGCTACAGAATGGACAAGATTTTGATTTTCATCGAGTGTACTGAAATATATCTTGAGGTTACTGTTAAAAATTCAGGAATGCTTGTGAGGAAATATGAGGGTGTTTGTGAATTGCTCTGCACCTAGTGTCCATATTAATTTTAGATACTGTGCACAGTTCCATTTGGAAAACTCACTTTACATATATCTGCTTAAGGCTACATTGGTTAATGGAAACAGTTCATTTTATAATTTTAGTAATCCAGGCTGCTATAATTAGAAACACTAGCAATAATGCTTTCATTGTATAATTAGAGGAAATAAAAATTATACTTAGAACTTACATAGAGATTTCATTTGAGATCTTCGAGGTATTTGTTAATATTAATGGCATAATAATTACTCTGCAGGAAACAGATACAGAGGTTCTCTCATGCATCTGGACATTCTTTTGATGCTATATCTTTCTATGTTGATTTTAGGAATGATGGTTTTTCTAGTGTCTGGCTGTACTCTATATTAAAAATACCTTACCTCTAATTATAGATTAAAATATCATTAAAATGAATGTTTGCAGCTACTATGTTTTGAGAACCTATTCTTAGGTAGGCACTGTAGCAAAAACTAGGCACAAATAACCCTAGGGATTAAGTACTATTTAGTTCAATTTTACATCTCAGAGAAATGGGGAACTAAAATTTAATCACCAAACTCCATACAAATATTAAACAGAGCAGGGTTTGAACTCCAGGTCTGTCTTGCTCCACAATTCTTTCCCAATCAGCCACATAAAAAAAAAAAATGAAGATGTTAATACCAAACACTAAATATATTAGAGGTAGTATAGGAAGTTGAAACTAAGCAAATAGTGGTTTTATATTTATTTAGTGCTGGAAATCAGACTCTTCAAAAGATAATGATCTGGCAGTCTAAAATGTCCCTTGGAATCCTTAGTTATTTGGTAATACTATCAAGGTTTCCCATGCAGTACCTTTGTCTCTGTATTTTCCTATCTAGAAAGCCTTTCTCCCCTTCTCTGCCTGATAAACTCCCACTCTTCTTTTTCGTTTCCTCACTCTTTCTTTTAATCCTGTGAATAATTCATTGCTCCTATTGCGTTTTCTTTGCAGTTTGTATTTATTAGAAATTTATTATGTTATTATTCGTTGTTTAAATGTTCATAATCGGATTTTGAGTTCTTTGAGGAACTCCTCAATGCCCTTCACAATTGTTGCTCACGCTCAGTGGGTTAATAAATGGGTGATAAGTATCTCTCATTTATGCGGATTAAAGGGATACTGTGTTATAATGGTGAGAACACTATAATTGCATGAGTCATTTGACCAGACCTCTATTTTCTCTTCTGTAAATGGTGGGTGTTGGGCTAGATAGCTTCCAATATTATTTCCAAATCTACTGTTGTCTGATTTACTCAAGTGCTATTTTTACTGTCTGTAGAAAGCATACATAGAAATCATTGAGAAATGACCTTGTGTTATGT
The DNA here is from genome assembly GCA_963573385.1 of Cacajao melanocephalus. NCBI lineage: Eukaryota > Metazoa > Chordata > Mammalia > Primates > Pitheciidae > Cacajao > Cacajao melanocephalus. The sequence continues at coordinate 52,129 of CAUYLG010071320.1, read as the reverse complement.
TTATTTATTTTTTCATTTCCACTATGCCAAGCAATATAAGAACTCAAATCTTCTCCATCATGATAAAAATCAAATATCTACAGATGTAGCATAAGGAAAAAAGTAACTCTCTGCACACACTTCTGATTTTCTTTGCCTGTGATAATTGCAAATCCATCAATAGAAATAAACTTTATGTTACAAATATACATGTTTGTAGTTGATATTCCTCATCAAAGGCTCATTTTCAAGAGATTAAATTATCATATTGATATGCTTTAGCACCTAAAAATAATCTGGATCAGAACTCTGTAATTGTTGTCAGAATATCATGAGTTCCTTCTTTGCCATGTAGTTGCTCTATGAGATTCGGCAAATCATTTAAAACTAAGAGACTGATGCCAGGTGTGGTGACTCACACCTGAAATTCCAGCCCTTTGGGAGGCTGAGGAGGAACTCTTGAAACCAGGAGTTCTAGCCCAGCCTGGACAATATAGTGAGACCCCATCACCAAAAAAATTAATTAACTGGGTATTGTTGGGTGTGCCTGTAGTCCCAACAACTTGAGAGGCTGAAGCAAGAGGATTATTTGAGCCCAGGAATTCAAGGATACAGTGACCTATGCTTGCACCACTGCACTCAACCCTGGGTGGCAAAGTAGGACCCTGTTTGTAAACAAACAAAAAGCCTAAAAGCCTGTTTCCTCATAGTTAAAATCACTCAACTGAGCCAGATCTTCCATAAGTTTACTTCCAGATCTAAAGTTCTATGATTTCAAATGTATATTATTTAGATAAAAATTTTTACTGACTGTAATTTATCGTTTTAGGAATTTCCTTTAAAATCATAATATGCTTGTTTGCTTTGAAAACAATGCACAGTGTAAAAATCATAATTCCATTCATTTTGTCAATAAAAACACAAATCTATTGCAGCTTACCAGACATACATGCAACAGAAAATAAAGTTTCACCTACATGACCCAGAGTAAATAAACCTTAATTACTTGGCATGTACTCATCTAAAATACTTTATATCAAGAGACCCATGGCAGAAGATGAAGGGAGCAAGAAATTATTTCTTGTTTGACCAGACTAATACATTAAATACATGAAAATAATTATTTCCCCACAAGAGCAAACTTCATACAGTTTCTGACTCTCAAGGTTCTTTCCTTTTTCTATGATGAGAAATCTTCAATGCCCTCAAAGACAATACATTTTCAAGCATAAACATCATGATGCTTCAAGATATGCATACAAGCCTATGGGATGAGATTTGTCCTTGGTGCCTTTTAGTAAAAGTCCAGCCAGAATATGCTGCTGAAGAAGTCTCAGATGTTGATTCTCAGTTGAACAAACCGGATGCACAAACTTTTATAAAGCAGAGTGCAAAGTATACCAGGATATGGACATAAAAGGGACTTCATATGTGTTTTTTAAGTTTTATTTTACCTTTAGGTGGACACATAACTGTGCATATTCATGAGGTACAGTGTGATGTTTTGATATATGTATACATTATGTAATGATCAAATCAGGGTAATTAGCTTATCCATCACCTCAAATGCTTGCCATTTCTTTTTGATAACAATATTCAAAACCCTCTTTTTTTGAAATATATATTATTGTTAACTATACTCCTTGTTGTGCAATAGAAAATCAGAACTTATTCCTATTTAACTATTATTTATACATTGACCAACTTCTCCTATCCCCCTGCTTTTCTCCCTCAAAATGGATTAAAAACTTACATGGAAAACCTGAAACTATGAAACTACTAGAATAAAACATAGGGGAATGCTTCCTGACATTGTTCTGGGCAAGAATACTTTGGATAAGACCTCAAAAACACAGGCAACAAGAGCAAAATAGACAAACGAGGTTACATCCAAATTTAAAAGCTTATGTACAACAAAGGAAACAATCAACAGAGTAAAAAGACAACCTACAGAATGGGCAAAAATATTCACAAACTATGCATTTGACAAGGGATCAATACTTAGAATATATAAGGAACTCAACCCAGTAACAACAACAACAAAAACACAAACATTCAGATTAAACAATGGGGAAAAGATCTGAATAGACATTTCTCAAAATAAAATATGCATCTGGTCAAAGTATATGCAAAAATGCTCAAAATCACTAATCATCAGGGAAATGCTAATCAAACCATGATGAGATATCATCTCACCCCAGTTAGAATGGCAATTAGCAACAAGACAAAAAATAACAAATGCTGAGGAGGATGTGGAGAAAGGTTAACTCTTACATGCTGTTGGGGGGAATGTAAATTAGTACATCCCTTATGGACAACAATATGGAGATTCCTCAAGAAATTAGAAATACAACAATTAAATGATCTAACAATCCCACTACCGGGTATATATCCAAAGGAAAATCAGTGTCAAATACATACCTTCACTGTCATGTTTACTGCAGCACTTTTCACAATAGCCGAGTTAGGAAATCAACCCAAGTATTCATCAACAGATTAATAAATTTCAAAACTGTGATATATACACGTAGAAAAATATTGTCATAAAATGAATAAAGTCCTGTCATTTGCCATGGCATGGATGAACCTAGAGGACACTATGTTAAGCAAAATAAGCCAAGCACTGAAGAACAAATACAGCATGATCTCACATACATGGAGAAACTAAAAAATATACGTGGATTTTACTATCCACGAATATAGTATTCAAAGTAGATGGTCATAGGCAAATGATAACACTATCTTCTTAAAATAACATAAATATATTAAAGAAGTTTAGGCAGTAAGAAATAGGCAACCAAGAGCTAAAAATATTATTTTCATTACTAGGTTGATAGCAACTTGCTAAAGTGGCCGCTATCAAGAGTATTTATAGTACTTTGTAAACTAGTGATTTGAGTTTTACATCCAAAAGCTTTGGTTAATATTACCATCTATGTTTAAAGCGGAGTTCAGTGCGTAAAAGCTGTTCAATAAACATTTTAGTACTGCTCTTTTCCAGTGATCTGAATTCAATAATGTTACCTTTTGAAAAGCTGCAAAATGGAAAGTGAAAGAATGATTATGAAGGTTGGCTATGCACGGCCAGATAAGAAAGCTTTAACTGATGCTTGTAGGATTCTCTTTAATGAAGTACAAGTTGCCAAGATAAGTTTAGGTAAATGAAGCTTCTGTCACATTATGTTATAGTGAAAGAAATGACAGACATGGCCTAGCAGGTGAAGGTTAATACAAGATGGTAGTGTCAAACAATGCAGTCTAGGTAACTGCACAAAGATGGAGCAGATGCATTAGTGTTATTACTATAAACAAGTTCATAATATGACAACACATTCATGGAATCCATTCGAATTAATTCTAGCAGCTTTCTTTGTTTAAGTTGTCACTTAGGCTACATGCAGATCATATTTCTGAGCCATCAACTCCTTTCAAGTAAAAGCTCCTGTATTCAGTTCCAACTTCTATTTAGATTGTACTGTTAACCTTAAAACCCCTAATGTTTTGCCTTTTCAATGATTTCCTAAGGATGTCTGAATACTTTGTTGAAAATGTTACTTTCAGGGCTATGATTTGAATGAAAGAATTGTCACACCTTCATATCCCCAGTTTTCTCAGTCTGAATGCAAAGTGAAATTGTGAATACAAAGGATTGAGAGAACTCAGCTGTGTCCCTTAAGCAATACAATGGGGAGTGGGTCTGGAAATTCAAGATGTACTTTGTAATTTCATTTCAGGATGGTCTGGGGGTGGACTCTGCTTGAAAGGAATAATTGTCTTAAATCCATTTTGGCATTCTTCTGTGGTGAAGGCAGGTGGCCCACTCTTACATGAGAAAGAGTCAAAGATGGAAGGAGGGAGTTAATTGTACTGTGACATTTGACATTGAACTTGCCTAACACATAAATACTGGATTTCCCTTTGTTTAAGATTTCCCTTAAACTCTCACAGTTCTAGATTTCTGTGCATAATTACAAAGAAAACACATTGATGAAAATAGGTATAAAAAGTACATAAACACACATGTGCACAGATCCTGAAAGGAAAAAATCTTCAATTCAAAACAAATGTACCAGACAACCATCTTATGGAAAATATCCAGTCTTTCATTTCTGACATTGAATAGAGAAATCCTTTCCTCATATTGCAAACTGAGCTGCACTCAGAAATCTATGGACCATTCTTCCTCTAAGTAATTTGAGAGCAAACTCCTAAAGAAATAATGCTGGACTTTTGTGACAGGCATGCATGTACATTTTTGAAATAACAGTACATCATGATGGACTGTACAGTGTTAATTTTTATCTTTTTAAACACTTCCTTAATATCTGATCTTAAAAATGTAGTTTTTCTGTACTACTTTGACTTATTCATTTCCCTCTCTCCTTCCTTCCTTCCTTTCTTTCTTTTTCTTTCTTTCTTTCTTTCCTCTCTCTCTTTCCTTTTTTTTTTTTTTTTTTTTTTTTTTTTTTTTTTTTGGCAAGCTGAGTAAAGTAGTCAGCTATGGGCAGTCCCTAACTTACAGCTAAGTTTCTTGAGAACCTAGAAATCGTTTGCTCCTGGGCGGGGATAAAGAGTAGCTGGGAATGTTCAAAATGGTGATGTGGATCTGGGCTTGTCTACAGATGCCTACAAGACGGAGAAAAAATATATCATTTGTGATTTAGGCATTGTTTGTAGCTGATAGATGTTAGATAAAGGGCCAGTGGACAAAAATAAGCAAAGTGGTTCAGAATAGTTTACTTTAAATAATAATATATTAGGAGAAAGCACAATATCCAAGCTCCAAAATAGAACAGTTGGTAGCACATAAACATTTCACCACTCTCTCTCATTTCCCATTTAGAAGCCCTTGACCCAGTTAAGTCTTAGTTTGTTCCATACAGCTATCAAGCATTTTCTACAGTAAAATTTTCCAACCAAATCATTTAAAGAACCAAGATGCAATTCCAGCATAAGAAAAACAATTATCCAGCATAATGTACTGGGAACACAGTACCATTTACTCCCAACTGTTATACCGCTTTCTAGAGAACTCTAGGTTCCACTCATCTGAAAACCCTACCCTTTAATTATATTTTATAAACAGCCTATGACTGGCATATTTCCTACCAATGTACACATACCAAGTTCCTAGTCACTTATACAACTCAAAGCCTAGCATTCTAAAATTACTCTGAAATATACTTCAATGTCTCATTCCCCTTCCTCAGCCACAAACTGCATGCACAGTTTTACTCCTGCTATACACTATATTCCATAGTTTCATCTCATATTCTCTCATCCCAGCATCTTAAATATCATCTCTATGGGCTGTGGCCTATCCTCTTTTGTCACAGGATCAACTGCTTCAGTCATAGGCACATAGTTGCCCAGAGAATTTCATCTAAGACACGCTGAGCCTCTGAAGAGTGGAGTGTAGGTTGGAAATTATTCTTTATGTGTCTATGTTCCACTATGGTGCCTTTATGGCGTTCCTCACACACCCAACCTTCACCACATGTACCAATTTCCTCTCTCAAGGCTCTTGGGCACACTTGCCATGAGACTTCAGGTCTCCACATGCCCTGTTTGGCTTTAGTATCTGAGACTTTTACAGTGGCCAAATCCTCCTTGCAGCTCTCTCCCTTCAGTTGTACTGCCCTTTCGTTCTCCTGAGCTCACCATGTTCTTCAATGATACAGGGTTTCAATTATTCTCTCACTTTTGGTATAGTGAGTCACGCTCCCTTCCTCTAGTTAACTCCTGCTTATCTCCTAGTCTCAACTTGAACTTGATTTCCCTTTCTTTAACAGTCCAGATAAAGTTAAACCTTCTGTACCCCTTCTTCACAGCAATCATAATGAAGAATTGATTTTTGGAATTTTTTTAAACATCTGTCTTTTCCACTAAATTTTAAGCTTCATGACATTGGAGGACAATTTTTTCCATGCTTACTGCTGTAGTTCTAGTTCTATAGACTCATTGGGTATCTCAGAACAGTTGTTGGATAAATGAATAAAAAATGTAAGTAGAGAAAAGTGAATAAATGTTTTGGATATATATTATCAAATTGCTTTCTAAACTTTCAAAAAGTTAATTTATGCTTTCATTGCAGATTTGAAAGTGCCCATATACCTGTACCTTTCGTATACTGAGCATTTTTACACTCACTTAAACATTTTTAAATTAATTCATATTTTTATAAAATGTTTAATAAGTGAAAAATTTGTAATGTTTGTTTCTTTGATCATTAATGATATTAATAATTTTCATGTTTATTATTGATTTATCTGCTATGTCCTTAGTATTTTTGAAGTCATTATTGATTTATTAGATCTCTATTTGTCCTTTATTTGTCAAGAATATTATTCATTCTTTATCAATTCATTACAAAAACTTCCCTCAGTGTGTCATTTTAATTTTTAAATAGACTTCATTTTTTAGAGCAGTTTTCAGTTTATAGAAAAACTGAGCAGACAGTATAAAGAATTTCCTTATACCCACCCTCCTCATCATCAGTTTCCCTTATTTTTCCCATCTTGCATTAATGTAGTACATTTGTTACAACCAATATTGAAACATTATTATTAACTCAAGTCTACAGTTCATGGTAAGGTTCTTTGAGTTTAATCAAACGTGTAATGTTACCTGTCCACTGTTTTACTATCATACTGAAAAATTTCACGGCCTGAAAATCCCCTATACTCCGTCTGTTCATCCCCTCGCTTCTCTTTCCTACTACCTTTAATAGATCAGCTGGTAGAACAGAGGTCTGTCAACTGGGTAACTCCCATTGTTAGTTTATTTTGTTTATGCTTTTAGTTGGAATATGAAAGATTTAGTATTTTATATAAGAAAATTTATTATGTAAACATTTCCTTCTGCACACCTAATAGTCAAATTTAATAAGCCATTCCAACAGAAATGAAATCATTTTTGTTTCCTATTTGCTGTATTCCTGTAAGATCTCTAATTAGAAAATAAATAGTGGGAACTGGCTATTTTCTACAAAATGTGCTTAATCAGGAACTATGCTTTTATATATACCAAATATCCTAAAATTGTAATGAGACATGTGAATTGAGTAAAAACAACACAGTAAAAAGGATACGCCAGACAAGTGAACAAAGTTCATTACTAACTTCCTTGAGATCTCTTAGAGATCTCTTCGTTTTCTCTTTGAGAACCACGAAGGAATGAATAACTCAAAAGTTCCTTCACCTCACTCTTCTGAGCAAAAATGCCTGAATTAAATAACAAAGAGTGACTCCTCATGGTAGCCATACTGAATGTATAGATACTCAGGTTTAATGGCTTCTGAAAATCTCTTAACAGGAGAGGATTTAAAGTAAGACTGGTCTTCCTGTCTGCTAACTTACCTTCCCTGATTCTCCATGATGCGTTTGATGCCTTTTCTTTGGACTACCTGAGACCCATCCTGCTTGTCTCTTCCATTCCCATTATATGCCCACCCAGTTTTATAATCATTTAATGTATGTGCCTATATTCGTTGCTAGGATAAGAGTTCCTTGAAGGCTGAGATCACGACTAATTCAAATTTCCTTCTTTGGTTTCTAGCACAAAATCTGACACGAAGCAAGACCCTCTATACCTCAGTCTCTCCATATGAAAAACAAATACAATAAAAATATAAAAGTGATATTGAAATACATCAAGCATGGAATAAATTTTATTTTCAGTCATTGGCATTCTCTCAAAATATTCATATAACCTCTTATATTGCATTTTTCAGCTTTTTCAGAAAAGCAAAGAGGTAAAAAGAGAGGCAGTTACTTTAAAACAAAGCAAAAGTGTTTAGAAGAGAGTTCGCAATTTGTTATTTAAGAAATTATGCTTTCACAGTCATATTTCTATCCTGCAGCTTTGCTTCTTTCAAGTTCACTAATTTGTTAGTGGAAGCTCTATTAGCCAGCATAAAAGGATTCTCACACATTCTTGGAAAGTGTGATTATCATGATACAAGAATATCATAGTTCCAGTTACTATACTGTCTATATGAAGATTGCTATAACTTGTAAATCTAAAGATTTTTATTTATTTCTCTGGAGGAAAAACATGCTAAAATGCATTTTATTTATAAGGTGTTTTATTGTCTTGTTGGCATTTTTTTCTAAGAAATTGTTTTCTTAGCCATGTATCTACCTACACACACCTATAATAAAATAACTGCTTCATATTAAGCACTTTGGATAGACACTGCACTAAAAGGGTCTTTTATAATTTTGTCGAATCTTCACAACATATTTATTAAGTAGAAAAATTCTTTTCTAATTTTATAGATAATGATAGGGACAGGAGGGAGAGAAATTCTAGGCAGAAAAGTGCAGGTCCCTGGCAAAGCCCCACCCTCGAGTTGAAAGGCTTGAGACCACAGCCCAAAGTGAAGACTTACATTCCTGTTTTCCTGATCAAACGTTGCCTTTTCCAAAACCACCCCTAGCCCAGCCAACGCCCTCCCCCCATCATATGCTTATAAAACCTCAGAACTCAGCCGACAGAGAGAAGAAACAGCTGGACATGGCAGCTGGACATTGGCGACTGTGGCTGGATATCAGAGAGAAGTGGCTTGACTGCAGAGAATAATCCTGCTGGAGATGGCCGGATTTCAGGGGAAGATTACCTTCCTACTCCTTCTCCTTTTTAGCTGCCCTACCCCCTGAGAGTTACCCTCATCAGTAACAAAATCCCCCACATTTACCGTCCTTCAATTCGTTCATGCAACCTCATTTCTCCTGGCCACTGGACAAGGGCTCGGAAGCCATGAGTGCAGATGCGAAGGCTGTCACACCAACCCTTGGCCCTTGCTGGTGGAAGGTAACTGCCTCATGTGAAAAGACAGAGGGTCCCCTGAGCTGTTAACACTTAAGCCATCCATGGATGGCTGAGCTAAAAGAGCACTGTGACACTCCCTCTGGGGCTTCAGGGGTTATGAGCAACCCCCTAGATGCTGTGGCAGGGCTGGCATGGAGTTGGCTCCTCCCGGCTCCTAAAGCACTTGTCTCAGCTCCTGCACCCACTCACCTGCGTGCTCCCTCCTGTGAGGGATAGAACACACAGGTCTGAATGGGTGGAACTCACTCCTGCTGGTGCCAGAGTGGCTGGCTGACTCCAGCGCTCATGTACTCCAGTTCCTGCCTCATTTGCTCATGTGCTCCTTCCCAGAGGAGCTGAGAGCTGTGGGCTGAGTAAATGAAGCACCCCTGTCACGACTCTCATGAAGGGGTCAGGGAAATATCCTGCTTCAATCAGAAAACCAAAGCTCAGAGAGGCTAAGTTTAGCCCATTGTCACATGGATGAATATAATAGTAGAGGTTCCAAATGGAGTATGTCTGATTCACAAGCCTTCAAAAGCAACTCTGTATTTCACTAAAAAACTGTTGACAGAATGTCCAACACAAACCCTATTTTAAAAGACACATTAATAAGTTGAACTTTGATTAATAGACCAACTATAGCCTATGGAGTGAAAAACCTTTATTTTAGTATGGGATGAATGCTCTGATTCTGTCATTGATATGGTTGTAATACTATATATTTCCTTATTTATTCTACTTATCAAAACTTTTTGTTTCCTTGTATCTCTTTTCGGACTTTTATTGAGTTTAAATGTAGTGACTCTTAGTTATCAGCATGGACTATGGAGCAAGATTTCCTGACTTGAATCGCAATTTTGCTACATATTAGCTTTTGACTTCGGGCAAGTTGTTTTACACTTCTGTGCCTCAATCTCTACATCTATGTAAAAAGAATAATAATTGCACTACTTCATGGTGTTGTTTCGTGATTAGTTTCTACATTTAAAATGTGTAGAATATTGCCATGGCATAGGAAAACATGAACAAATCTAAGTTATTTTTTTCTTATCCAAAAATAACTAAATACTAGTTTTGACTACATATGGCATATGTTGGAGAAGGAAAGGATGGAGAATGAAAGGGGAAAAAAGCAACAGAAAGTGAACAGAAACCTTCAGCAGAAAAAACAATAATTCAATGGGACCAAAAAGCCATAGATTCATAGTTGTAATAACTATTTTTATTTCAAAATGTTACTCTCCTGCAGCAGTGACTCTCTACCAGGGGTCAGGCCTGGACTCTCAGTTACTAAATATGGCCAATTGGCAAGTGTGCCCAGGAGAAGAGCCACTGCAGACCCTAATTCACCACTTCCTTGCCAGCTGTTTTACTCTGCATTCTTGGGTCCTACCAGCAGAATTGTTTTTCCAGTACTTTAGGAAACACTACTCTGCTTTTCTGAGGTTTTGGCTTACCTTCCTAACTTCCTGCTTTACGAGCTTGCATAATTTATCAAATGTCTTGAGAGGGAACCCTGCCATGTAGTTGAGTGTCCTCAATTTCTCCATTTTGTCCACTCCAGTGAGTGGGGCCACCTAAAGCTCTGCTGTTTTCCATGTCCCTCTTGGTCTGCCTTGTGCCCAGACTCTCAGTCTCTAGCCCATTTTAGAACGAAAAAGTGGCCCCTGAAAAAAGCTGAGCCCTCAACTCACCTCTCTGAAATTGCGCTCTGTCTCATCTTTGTTTCTACAGCATGTACTACTTTATTTATGAATTTATTTCAACTTTATTTTAGGTCCAGGGAGAACATGTGGAGGTTCCTTACATAGCTATATTGCACCAGGTATTGAGCATAGTGGCTAATAGGTACTATACATACACATATTTCTCCCTAGTTGTTCTCAGAGTGTTTGCCTACCTACTCTAACCAACTCACTAGATTTTATTTTTAAAACATCTTCAGATATGTATTTTAGCTAAGTGCTTTGACTTTCTCTAGGCCTCAGTTTCACATTCATTAAATAAGGCTAAATAGAATACTGTCTCATTATAGGTATTGTGAGGATTGGATGATTTAATAAATGTAAAATGCTTACAGTGGTACTTGGTAACAGTAAGGGATGGGAAAATAAGTGTTAGCTATTATAATTGAAGACGACTTCAGAGCTCAGAGCATCAGATTCTTTATGTAGATAATCTTTTATTTCATATACTAATTTGAAAAGGCTCTTGCTTCTAATAAATTAACTTATCCTAAGAGTTGTTAATCCTATTAAACTTATTGTCCTCTTTTTAAAAAGCAATTTTAATGACTCATCTCCTAACTTAAAACACATAAATAACATAATCTACATTAAAAATAATTATAGGAAAATGTTATAGTCACCTAAGTAAAATGTAAATATAAAAGAGAAGTAATTTATGATAAATTAATATCTATTTCAATATAAACATGGTCAGGCATGAGTACACTAGAAGACAAAATGTAGTCTGATGTTTTTATTTGCTTATAATGGTAAATTTAAATTTAAAAAAGGTCAAAACCTTTTACATCAAAGAATATGAAAAAAGAAAAAGTGCAGTGGCATAGAATATTGAAATAAAATTAGTATTATAATGAGTAATGGCATACTACTTGGAGAAGAAAGCAGAATATAACACCAATTGAAACAGAATTTACACTCCAAGATACACTACTTGAAGGGAAGAAGAAAATGATGTACTGTATTCACGGAAATGTGACAGGCTGTATTTGTATGTGTAGTATCATTTAGAAATTACGCTATGTTACAATGTGATTGTAGTAAAATATATCACAGAGAACCCAAGTAAAAACTCTGGTGTCTGAATGTGTGGCAGGACACTTCAAAGTCATTACAGGACATGAAAATAGTTTCCATTGTTCAATGATTGGATAGTCAAAATATTTACCATTCTATCCAATCAGAATTGACAGCATTGTTATTGCTGGAACTGGATACAAGAGACTTCTGTGAAGCCTGATAATAGCATTAAGTAGCCAGATGGTTACATGCTGGCAGGCCATGGGCACCTGATAGAGGCCTGCACTTAGCAGAACAGGTATTATTTAACTACCTATAGGAGAGCATTTCAATATTTTAAGAACCAATACGGCTACACCAAAGTGACCCACCTCACTGTATGCCCTTACTGTATAAAACTGTCATCAACATCACAGGCACATAGGGTCTTTCACTGCAGCCCATATCAGTAGTGTCTCTCCATTATGGTGACTGAACAACCATTACCCAGATTTAAAAAAAAAAAAAAAAAGTCTGGTAGTAGAAGGGGTCAAAGCATATCACATTTTCCAGTTAGAGTAAAGCAAATACTGTATAATATCTATTATTAACTTTAGTAAGTCTCTATTTAGCAAGTCTCTATTTGCTACCTGGAAAGCAACGTAAAAAGTTGGTAGAGAAAGTACTATCCTTTTCATATCAAATCTGTGAGAAAAGCATTTATGAGGGAGGGACTTTCATTTTTCTTTTCATAAGAAGTATTGATGTGCTCACATTCTGCATATTTTGACATGTGTAATCTGGTGAATGCAACCTCAACAAATGAAGCAAACTATTAACTCAAACACTCTTCTTATGTTGTTTGCGAAAAAAATAGTGAAACTGTATATCATCTTGTTTTTGATATTCCAGTTACTTCTTTATAGAGCAGTTTAGAGACTGGGAAATACTTGTTAGTGAGTTACTTGAATACTAGATACATTCCTCAGACTAGAGATACACAGCGAAAATAATCAAATCAGACGAAATAGACTCGAATGTAACTTTTTGAATAATTTACATATGATATGAAGATATACTATTTCTAACTTATTTCTATATTAACAATTATTTTTTGAGACAGAGTCTCCCTCTGTTGCCCAGGCTGGAGTGCAGTGTTGCAGTCTCAGCTCACTGCAACCTCCGCCTCCCAGATTCAAATAATTCTCCTGCCTCGGCCTCCCAAGTAGCTGAGGCCACAGGCGTGTGCCAAAACGCCCAGCTAAGTTTTGTATTTTTTGGAAAGATGGGGTTTTGCCATGTTGACCAGGCTGGTTTTGAACTCCTGACCTCAAGTGATCCACCCTCCTCAGCCTCGAAAAGTGTTGGGATTACAGGCTTGAGCCACTGAACAATTTTAACATGTAAATAATTGTACTTATTTTGACTCTGTGCAAATTAAAGTTTTTTCTTTTTCTTTATTCATCTGACCTGTAAAATGTATGCATTTAAGATAATTCTGAAAAACATATATGACTTTTTTTATCTTTACATGGACATGTCAACTTTATTTGTTTCCAAGCAATAGGGGAGTTGTCTATAATATATTCAATGTCTTTACCATAAATATATAATTAACACATACATTTTAGAAATAAAAATATCCAATTTTATAAATCAAATTAAAATTTGAAGTATTAAAATGAATAATTACCTTTGGTTATAAATGACATTTTAAGGAAGATTTACTTGTGTATGTATTAGGGTTGTGATTATCTTATTTTGACTATATACTACTAGAATTTGGATTATGCAAAAAGATGTTTAGTTTGTTGGAAATTTGTGAAACATAGTTTAGTGAATTTATATAGAAAATAAAATTAAGCAATACATTAATTCTCTCTTATATTTTTAGACTAGTAAATAAAGTTCAGGGTAAAATTTCAAATAGCACAAAAAAGTTTTTCTCCTACTCCTAAATCCTAGCCCCTCAATGGCTCTACCTGGAGGCAACTATAATTTACAGATTATTTAAAATATATAAATCGATGATAGACTGGACAGGGAAAATGTGGCACATATACACCATGGAATATTATGCAGCCATCAAAAATGATGAATTCGTGTCCTTCATAGGGACATGGATGAACCTGGAAGCCATCATTCTCAGTAGACTCACACAAGAACACAAAATCAAACACTGCATGTTCTCACTCATAGGTGAGTGTTGAACAATAAGAACACATGGACACAGGGAGGGGAGCACTACATACTGGGGTCTGTTGGGGGGGAAATAGGGGAGGGACAGTGGGAGGTGGGGAGTTGGGGAGAGAGAGCATGGGGAGAAATGCCAGATATAGGTGAAGGGGAGGAAAGCAGCAAATTGCACTGCCACGTGTGTACCTATGCAACAATCTTGCATGTTCTTCACATGTACCCCAAAACCTAAAATGCAATAAAAACTACATATAAAATAAAAAAAAATGGAAGTACACTTGAACAAAGAATGACCTACTCCATAAAAGATATTGTATTAATTTGATGAAATGGCAAAATAATGTTGATAGTTATCTCACACCATAAATAAAACTCAATGTCAGATAGTGTGTTCATGTAATTCTTATGGGTATAAGAGTCCTTAAATAAATTGAGTAAAATTTTCTTCATGACCTTGTAGTAAGCAATGATGTTTTAAGCAGGGTATCAAAAGTGTCAATGGTAACAGAAAAAGTAAATTACATTAAAATAAAGTAACTTGTATACATCAGAATACATAAAAAAGAGATGATATCTGTAATTTTTACATGAATATTTGTAATGGCAAGACTTGTATGTTGAATATAAGGAAATCTTTCAAATCCGTACTAAAAAGAAGAAATTCAACAGATAAATAAACCTGAATGGGCACTTCACAAAAATGAATGTCTAAATTTCCAATAAACATATGAAAATTGCTGTACTCACTAACTGTTTCAAAAATCTAAATTAAAATTATGATGACATGTCACTGTGCACTCAAGAGGATCAATAAAAGGAAAAAAATGGAAGACATAAAATGTTGACAAAGATGCGAAGGAATTGGAACTCTTGAACTCTGTTGGTTGATGCAGAAACTGATGTAATTACTTGGGAAAACTGTAGTATCTGCTAACAATGAATTTTCACATACCTATGACTGGCCATTTTACTTCTAAATACATGTTGAACAGAAATATGAACATACATCCACCAAAAACACCATTCTTAATAGCTTCAAAACTGGATACTGAATAAATGTCCATCAATAATAGAACATACAAATCAATATGATGTATTCACAATTACATACCATGCAGCAAAATAAAATAATATTAATATACCTCATGGAGTGTTGAATGCAAAAAGCCAGACACAAAACGTAACCTACTATATGATTTCCTTTAAATAAAATTCAAAAACAGGCAATACTAGTCTATTGTGTTAGATGTCAGAGTAGTGGTTACCTTTAAGATGGTAGTGATTTTCAGGTGGCATAAGAGGGTTTTAACTGATGATAGTATTCTAAATCTTGATTTGGGTGCTGGTTACATGAGTATCTTCATTTTGTTAGAATCCATTGGGTGATTATGTACTTTTATTACATATACTACATTCAAGAAAAATCCATTTTAAAATAAATGCCACTTTAATGGAGAGAAAAAGTATAAATAAAGAATTGACATTCGAGTTATAATTTGAAGAGTGATTTTTGGATTCTCCAGGCAGATCATTCCAGACTAGAGGAAATATCATTTTGGTATTGCAGCACTATATTTTTCCTCTTTCGTTTCCCCTTCTGCATTCTTTCTTCCCACTAAAACTTACCTATTTTGCATATTTTTTCTTTAGAGAGTATCTAGATAGTTCAGTAAGTTTAATATGTTACTGCACCTAGATTATATTGTAGACAATAATTTATTCTAAAAAGCAATTGATGTGGAACTTTTTCACATCTAGGCAGGCAGGAGGGAAAGTTTTAAAAATAACCCCTTTAAATTACATCATATAAAGCGTGAGCAGTTTAGTTTACATCAGGGATGGATTTCTACAGTGCTTGGTATGTTGCCATACGTAGGTAAGCACTTCTAGATACTAAAATGACATTTACCATTTTAAGCTGTGTTTCCCAAAAGATCTCAACATATTCCTAATGAGTAAATTTTACCATTAACGTCATCACAATGTTTACTTCATTTGCAGTGACTTATTCACAAAGTTCAGATTTCCAAAGATAATTTAAGAAAGTAAAGTAATAAAGCTTATAGCTCTTGTTTAAAAAATGCACAGGGGCATTAACATTGTGTAATAGCATAGTTTCTATCTAATAATGGTTCTGTATTAGCTGGATTTCATTAAAAATTAAAGAATTGAATGATGAGGGGAGAGAAAGTACAGTTTTTCTCTCAGGCTACTTTGCTAAGTTGGAAGTGAGGATGTAAGACAATCAGGTCTATGGTATCAGAATTAAGGAGTCAATCCTGACAATTGAGAATTCAAATAATCTGTTTAAAGAGAGATTCATTTAAAACAAGGTTCTTTAGGTCCAGGTATTGTTAAATAGAAATAATCTTAAGTGTAATCCAGAGGTTTGAAATATGCCTGCTTTTCTGTGCACATGGACTTGCTACACTCAGTTTATTTTAATTTCTCCAGAGAATCTGATTTTGCAGGGTAGTTTAACCTGATGGGGGCAGTGTGTGCCTGTCAGTCCCAGATAGAGCCTAAATTATTTTCAGAGAGAAAGGTAAGTTTAAGGGAAAAATGCCCTACACTGCTTAGAGAAAGGTTGCAATAGGCTTCTGATGACTTTCCTAGTTCTGAAATGGCAGCTTGCATATGAACAAGACAAAAAGAATCAAAATGAAAAAAGTCAAAGTTTTGTCAGGTTTTCCACAGTCCACCAGAAGAGCAGCTTGTCAAAAGATTATTTTCTAAAGCTCTCTAATAGGCTTTCTTAATGCAGTCAACATAGAGATAATGATGTCTCCCCAAAGATCTGCTTGAAGAACAGCTAACGGATTTTTAGGTATTCCCCATTGTCATGATTTGCTTATTAGAAATATACAGTTCTTTGCACATGGGCTTGTCTTTATCTTGCTTCTTCAACTGGAATGTGAGCAGAGAACTCTGTTGCATTAACTTGAAAACTGTTGCTTTTCTGAGGAATGTTCACTGACCAGCCATGGTTATTCTGAATGTGTGTGGGAAGGCTCTAATGATCAGTCTGGGAAGCTTGTTTTTTTGCCTTTGCCTAAGACAAATGTATTTTCTCTTTTAGTCTCTTAGGTATAAGTCTTAAAGAAAAATGGACCTTGTCTAGGCAGCAGCTTCAGATCTCTCTTTTGTTCTTACTTCCCCTTCCTCACAATGTCCAGGATGGCTCATGATGGCCAGAACTGCCTGTTTGGAGTCCATTAATTTTATTCTCCAAAGCAAAGAGAAGAAATTATTTACAGGAATGAAATGCTACTCCAATTTTCTTTTACGCTTGAAGTACTTCTAACTTCAAATGATTAACGTGATCAAGACTCATTTATTTGTATTTTAAGAATATTTTTAAAAGCTTTTTTTTTGTTGTGAAATTTAACAAATATGCAGATAAATGTATAACAGAAAGATATACAGTGTAATGGTTCATGGTTTATCAGAAACTACCAGGTTAAATAAAAATATAGAACATGATTCTTATCCTGAAAATCGCCCTCATGCTTCTTCTGAATCACTAACCTATCCTCCTCCTCCAAGCATAACCTGATTATCGTAGCAACCATTTCTTTGTTCTTTTTTCTAGTTTAACTTCCTGGATTAGTCAGGGTTCTCCAGAGAAACCAAACCAATAAAATACATATATATATGTGTGTGTATAAAATAGAAATTAGCTCATTCAATTATGGAGACCGAGAAGCCCCACCATCTGCTGTCTGCAAGCTGGAGAACTAGGAAAGCCAGTGATGTAACTCAGTCCCAGTCCAAAGGCCTGAGAACCAGGGAAGCTGATGGGGTAAATCCTGGTCCAAGGGTGAAGACCTGAGAAGGGGGATGGGGTACTTGTGTAAGTCCTGCAATCTGAAGGCCAGAGAAGCAGTAGTGTCAGTGTCTAAGGGTAGGAGGAAATGGATGTCTTGGCTCAAGAAGAGAGACTGAATTCACTCTTCCTTTGCCTTTTTGTTCTATCGGGGCCTCAGTGGGTTGGCTGATGCTCACCCACATTGCTTCAGTAGGTCAACAGATTCAAATGTGAATTTCTTCTGAAAACACCATCACGGACACACCCAGAAATTATGTAACATCAGCTATCTGGGTAATCTTTAGCTATCTGGGTATCTTTTAGCCCAGTAAAGTTGACACACAAAATTAACCATCGCACTTCCTAAGCATGCTCTCCCAGGGATCCTTGTCTGTGATGCTTCGCAATCTTCTTGCTGTCCAGTGCCTCCAAGCAGATATATTCTAGTTGTCCTTAGTAGCAGGGTCAGTATGTTAACCAGCCCACCATTCTTGGAAGTGGAACCTCATTTATTTTTTAACTAAAAAAATACTTATTAAGTGCCTACCAGCCAGGTGCTGCTCTAAGCTCTGGGAACACAGTAGAGAAGAAAAGTGCATTTCCTACTGTACAGGACGGTTGTATCCAGTTGAGGGATTTGGATAAGAAAATGTTCTTTAGAGTGCTCTTCTTTAAAACTCCTAAATAGCTACAAAGTAACATTATCATCATAATAAACGTTAGACAACTTATTGAAATGGGTAGTGACGATTGGTTTTACAAAATGTTTCCCTTTACAATAAGATTTATAATAGAATTTCTTTATAAGCAAAGTATTTTAGAATTTTGAAATAGATATTACATCCTCATCCCATAGCTTGACCCCCAGCACCCCTCAGGACTACTCAGAAATGTCATTTGTAGTATTTCTAGTTTTATATCCAGGATGGGCTTGAGCTGGGACATTCTAGATGCTATGCCTGATGTAGAAACATGTTGGTTGACTGTAGTTTTCTTTCTTTTAGCCTCACCATCTCATTTGTTTCTTTTTCCTTTTTAAGTTCCTCTGACTTCCTTGTGTCCTGTGTCATTCATTCCTTTAAACCCTTGCAAATCTAGAAGTAAAGTCCACACAGTTCTCAGGGTTGTTCTTGCTCTTATTTCTCTATTTTTGTGAGTGTCTGGGCTCTGCTTTTGGTGGTTACAAAGAGTTAACACTTGTCTAACCTTCATGGCAATTTCTTTCTTATATGAATAGCATTCTTCCTTGAGATTATACTCACATATTTTTCTTCTCCCATTATATCAAGATTTTAAAATCTGAAATAGAGTTAGCACTACATAAAACCCCTCAGATTGAAAGCAAAATATGATGTCTATTTGAATATATCAATTTTCTGGAAAGAATGCATATTTTAAAGAATATTTTTTATTAGGGGAATTTTCAGACAATCACTGAAGTAGAGACTCCAAGGGAAGTTATACAAATTCCCCTGAAGTCATTACGAACAGTTTGCAATGTTTATTTTACTTATCCCGTCACTATATTTTTCTGGAGCATTTTAAAGCATATCCCTGATATCATGCCATTTCTGCTATAAAATCTTTAGTATGTCTCTTCAACTGTTAACTTTTTTCTTACATGGTCACCATGCCTTACTATAACTGCAAAATGAACAGTTGTTCCTTAACCTCATTTAATTCTCAGCCCATCATCAAATCTCCCCAGTTGTCTTGTATGTCATTTTATAATTGGACTATTAGATTTTGTCATTCAATTATTCTAATTAGTACTTAAACAAAGTTCACCTTTGGATTAGTAAACATCTAAAGTCCGTTTTATTGTAAAGATCCCCCTTTCTCCTTTTTATGCCATTAAATTGTTGGAGATTATTTGTTCCATAGAATGTTTCATAATCCGGATTTGGATGACTGCCATTTCGTATTGTCACTTCTAATTCTTATTTCTTTGTACTTTCTGCAAATTACTTGTAAATTGGTGGATGGTGTCTAGGCTTGACTAGATTCATGTTTTACACAGGTATTACTTTTTAAAAATACGTTCTTTTAATTTTCAAAAATAAAACCTAAGAGTTCAAAATCGTGACCTCCAAAAGTTCAAAAAGCACTCTAATAGGAGCAAGTATATTTGATAGTCATCATTAAACTATTTCTGTAGTATGCACAGTGTTAACCACATGGGCATTTCTGAGTAAATACATAAATGAATGGGTACAATTTTTCAGTAAGTTAATGAAAGAATAATTGGATTTACAGTTTTTTCTCTCATCACACTGAATTTATGAATAAAAGTTAAATGATTTTAGAGTCTAAGCAGATTTAGAAATGACAATATAAAGATAAATAAAGTAAAAACATGCTTGCCCACTAATTACAATTCAGTTCAATGTGTTTTTTCAAGCGATGTATTTTATTTTGTTCAATAGTTTTTGTGGTACTGAGAAGAGAGTGAAGATATTTACTTATTTAAAAAGCTGAAATTGAGAGTATCATAGAAATGGCAGAGAAGTATGGAGATTATGGCTGAAAATCCTACAGAAGTTTTAGTCTGCTTTTTCACCAAATGTATAAATCTCCCCTACATCTTCATTGACTCATGATATTAAACCTTTAATTGAACACTTAAGCAATGGTAAACGTACTGTCTTTGTAAGACAGTCCATTCTATTTCAGGATGGCATTGATTGAATATTCAGTTCTGATTTTGCTCTCTGAAAGAATGGCATCCTAATGTTTATTGAGTACCCAGTATTTACTGGGCATTCATTACAACTTGCGATTTTTTTCACTTGATTATTTTAAGTCTGTCTCTACCATGTGACTATAATCTTCAGGAGGGAAGATGTTACACAAGAATTATTCAGTGTGTATCTTTGGCACTCAGTTCATATATTTGTTGAGTGAATGAATAAAGAATCGGATAGTGAGAAATTAAGTACATTTCTTATGATCCACAGCAAAGCTGTGAACTCTGGTTTCCAACTTTAAGTCTTTTCAAAATTGTAAATATACCTATACTTAGACTTAGTCTAATTCCATTTTACATGGAGAATTTTATTTTCAAAGTTTGAAATCATGAGTCTTGAACCTTTTCAAGATTGGATCTTTAGTTTTCTCACCTGTTACTCACAAGGTCTAGTGACTGGAGATCTTACTATAGTATACATCTTTAGCACATGCTTCTTAAGATTTTGTTGTCAGCAGTGAACACGTGGGCTGACATTACAAGATGACGATTAATCTAATTTTGATATTGTCATTGAGTCAATGCAGCCTAAGATTGCATTTACTTTTTGTTTCTTAGCCAGGTCTCATTATTGACTCTTAATTTGTTTGACATCAACCAAAATCCTCGGCTCTCTCCACACGTACAGCTTGATTTTTGATGACTTTTTGCTACTCTTGCTCCTCTCCCATATTGTGCTAGTAAATTATGTTGGTTTTAATACAGCTATGGAACACTGGGCTCAATAATGGGTTTTACATCTTTAAATGACCTCTTAATTGAACATGGTTGAATACAAGTCTTTGCATCTGATTCCAGAAATGAAACAAAGGCTAATACCCAAAAACCAGAAACAAATAAGTATACAAATAAAGGAGGGAGGATGTTATTTAGCAGCAACGTATGGGAAAATGACTTAAGAACTTTAGTCAGCTCCCTAAGCGCTGGCATATCAGATGATTGCCAAAAATTCGTGTTATCTTAGGATGTATTATTATCTACCATGGGGATGACATTTTTATTTCCGTATCAGTGCCAACTATGATCATGTGGTAGTGATGGCCTAGAGGCTGTGCTGAGATGATTTAAGATGACTCGCATCTCAATGCCAGGAGTTACTGAGGATATCTGCTATGGGAGTGGGAGAGTAGAGTATGTACATGTGCGTCTGGGTCTTTGATTATGAGCTTGAGGGGTAGCAGAGCCAGTCTATACTGTGACTGCCCAACTGTGCAAGATATTAGACTGAAAATGTTTTCATAAGGCAGAGCCCATCATGGTGAGAGGTCTGAATTCTCTCACGTGGAGAGCCTGCCAGAGTTGAAAGTGTTCAGCCTGGAGAAGCAAATGCTGAATGGCTGCCATATGAAAGAGGGATTGAGTACATTGATACCTGTGAACTTATGGAAGAGCTAGGTTCTGATAACCTTCATAGATGAAGCAAAAAGTTGTACATAGGTTTCAGCTTAGTATAAGTGGAACTTTCCCCAGATTAAATCTGTTCGAGATGAAATAAAGTAATCAAAATGTGATGAGTAATTGCCGTTAGAGGTTTAAGAAAAAAGCTCAGTGACTCCACGCTGGGAGTCAATGTGGGGGCTGCGTGTGGCCTGTGTGACTTTTCTGTCCCTTTTAGTTTCTGTTCATTCATTCAAAAATACTTATGGAGTGCCTTCTCAATGCCAGGCAATTTTCTAGGAAAGAAGAAACTATGGGGCATAACAGATAAAGTCTCCCTTTTCATGGACTCTAAGGTCTCATAATAGTAGGAGAGCCAGATAAGTACATGGGTGAACGAGCAAGGTCATTTTAGATAAATTCCGTAGGAAAAAAAAGTAAATGTGAATGATAATAGGATGGTGAAGGAAGGAAGGAAAAACACTGTAGGCTGGATTGCCCAAGAAAGGTCTTATGCAGAAGTACCATTTGAATAGAAGATTAAATTATTACAAGTAGGCATTTATGCAGAATTCTGAGGGAAACTTTTGGTATATTTTTGCATAAACTAATGAAGTTAGATTTTTATGATCTGCTCATGCATAAACTCATGCTGGCTCCTAAGGCTACAACTTTCCTTTTAAACTGCATAGAACTCTCTGGTTTGATAAACAATTCTAGAATTTTCTTGGAAATTAATCATTATCTCACCACATTGTATTATGCTACTTCTTTATTTTTCCCATTTTGAAAATGGCAGAAATTTTTACCAGTCTTTTTTTTGCCTTTCTCATTTTCCGTGATGTGCAATCAAATCTGCATGTTCTTTTTGTACTGGGAAAATATAGCACTGTATTTCATTTGGGCTAGAGGCAAAAGCTCCTTTAAAGTACTTAAATTATCTTTTACTCAATTCATTGCCTACCTTTGGTTTAATTCCCTCCATTTTTTATATTTCTCAGTTTAAATGAGATAAATAAAATTTTAAAATGCTAGAGAAAAAGAGAAATGGGGTGTTTTGCCTTTTCTGCATCTGTTAACATTTTACCATCTGCCCCAAGTACTGGTTCAGTTCTTTCCTCATTTTACTTCAGTTTTGAACTTACTGAAGATGCATTTCTCCCCCTTACTGTTTTTAACAGTTTCTGCAAGTTTCTGCTCATTCTGGAATTTCTTCCTTTTCAAGTGTTTTCGGGGATTTTTGTTCTTCTTTTGTATTCTTTGGTTATGTGACCATTTCTCTAACAGTTAATTAGGGAGTTTCATTACAGACCAGTTGATTTCATCAGTTGCCTTTGCCCTTTCTTCCTCCTCAGGATCATTTGTGATTGTATTGTTAGATTTATAGTTATAGGAACTTCATGATTTGCTTATTCCTACCTTTTGGTAGTCTGTGGCCATGGGCACTTGAACTTGTTAATATTTTCTTCTTTTCTTTTCTTTTTTTTAATCTGCACAGCATAGAGGGCATAAAGGGCATGTCTGGCTTTACCCACTATTACCTCCTTGGTTTTTCTTTTTTGTTTTGTTTTTAACTTTTATTTTAAGTTCAGGGACACAGGGGCAGGTTTGTTACATAGGTAAACTTGTGTCATGAGGGTTTGTTGTACAGATTATTGCACCACCCAGGTATTAAGCCCAGCACCCGTTAGTTTTTTTTTTCTTTGATCCTCTTTCTCCTCCCACCCCGAACCTTCTGGCAAGCCCCAGTGTGTGTTGTTCACTTATAAGTGAGAACATGTGGTATTTGGTTTTCTGTTCCTGCATTAGTTTGCTAAGGATAATGGCCTCCAGCTCCACCCATCTCCCTGAAAAGGATATGATCTCATTCTTTTTTGTGGCTGTATATTATTCCATGGTTTATATGTACCACATTTTCTTTATCCAGTCTATCACTGATGGGCATTTAGGACTTTGCTATTGTGAATAGTGCTGCAGTGAACATATGCATGCATGTGTCTTTGTGATAGAATGATTTATATTGTGTATCAGTTCATTCTCACACTTCTAATAAAGACATGCCCAAGACTGGGTAATTTATTAGGTTGGTGCAAAAATAATTGTGGTTCTTACAATTAAAATTGCAAAAAATGCAATTACCTTTGTACCAACATATATAAAAGGTTTAATTGACTCATAGTTCAGCATAACCAAGGAGGCCTCAAAAAACTTAAAATCATGGTAGAAGGGAAAGCAAACATGTCCTTCTTCACATGGTGGCAGGAGAGAGAATTATTGCCTAGCAAATGGGGAAGCCTCTTATAAAACCATCAGGTCTCCTGAGAAGTAACTCAGTGTCAGGAGAACAGGATGGGAGAAACTGCTTCCATGATTCAATTATCTCCACCTGTTTCTTTCCATGACATGTGGGAATTATGGGAACTACAATTCAAGATGAGATTTGGGTGGGGACACAGCCAAACCGTATCAATATTCTTTTAGGTATATACCCAGTAATGGGATTGTTGGATTGAATAATATTTCTGTCTTTAGGTCTTTGAGGAATCTTCACACTGTCTTCCACAATGGTTGAACTTATTTACACTCCCGTCAACAGTGTATAAGCATTCCTTTTTCTCCACAACCTTGCCAGCATCTGTTATTATTTTTTTTTGTGTGACTTTTTAGTAGCCGTTCTGACTGGCGTGAGAACCCCGGTCTTTCTAAACTCACAGATTACATAATCACTTTCCTTAAAGCCTCCTGTTGCTTCTAGAGTTAGGGTTAGCATAATGATTCTTTCTTGATGGTCAGAATTTAATAATCACCTTCATATATCTTGCTTTCCTTCCAATTTTTTGATAACTTCCTCTCTTGTTAGAATAGATCTAGAGATATCTCACAGATAATTTTCTGAGGCTATATGAGAACATTAGTAAAATATGAGAATCCAGGATAGTCTGAATCAGTCAGATAGACTGAATATTCCATAACTTTCTCTGTGATTATGAGAACTTAAGTAGCCAAACTGAGTTGTTCCAGCTGAAGAGGTAAACTTTGGCTAATAGTTTAATTTAAAAAACTCAGTGAGAGTCCTGGGAAAAGTTTTTGACATGAGGAATACAGCTATAAGTAAGCTCCATTCAGCACCCACAACCCTGTGTTACCGAGATAAAGGCTTCTGACATTTGCACCCTTTCCCTTCCCCTTGAAAAAGGAACACAGGTCTGTGGAAAGACTAAGGACTAGTGAACATAGAAGAAGTAGTTGTATTTGTGTGTATAGTGCTCATATTCTATTCATTTTAATTTTTGGTATTGGTTGAAATTTTTGCTCTCTTTTACTTTTACTCTTGTAAGGGGTTAATCAACTTTATTGGCCTTTTAAAAGAAACAGATTTTGGTTTCATTGATTTTCTCAATTGCTTTTCTGTTTTAAATTTCCTTGACTTCTGCTCTTATAATTTTTATTTCCTTTCACTTAGTTTGGGTCTATTTTGTTTTTGCTTTTCTAGTTTCGTACGATGAATACTCAGGTTATTGATATGAGACCTTTCTTCTTTTTTCTTATAAGCATGTAATGGTATAAATATCTCTCTAAGGAATATTTGTTTAATCCCACAAATTTTATTTTCTGTGCTTTTTCCAATTTTCATCCAGTACAAAGTAGTTTTTAATTTCCTTTGAGCATTCTATTTTAACAAATGGATCATTTAGAAGTACTATTTAACTTTGAAGTGTCTCTATATTTTCCTGTTATCTTTCTGTTATTGATTTCCAGTATAATTCTATTATGGTTTGAGAATATTTTTTCTATTATTTCAGTTTTTGAAATGACCTAAGATTTGTATTTTGACCCAGAACATAGTCTATCTTGGTGAAAGTTCTGTATACACTTGAAAAGATTGTGTCGTTGCTGGGTAGAATGTTGTATTAGTCTATCACATTCAGTTGGTTGATGGCATTGTTCAGTTCTTCTGTATCCATGCTGAGTTTCTGTCTACCAGTTTCAGTGCTACTAAGAGATGAAAGTCAAATTCTCTAACTATAGTTCTGTCTTTATGTGTGTCTTCTTTCAGTTCTATCAGGTTTTGTTTCGTTTATTTTGAAACTCTGATGTAAAATGAATACACTGTTAAGACTGCTATTCCTTCATATGAATTTACCCTTTTATCAATCAGCAGTATCCTTCTTAGACACTGATAATTTTTTTTTTGCTCTGAATTCTACTTTGCTATTAGTATATCCACTCTAGTCTTCTTTTGATTAGTGTTTGTGACCTACTTATAACACTGTATTTGAAATGAATTTGCTAATAGACAGCATGGTGTTAGTTTATTATTTTTTATCTATTCAATCTGTCTTTTAACCTGGGTGCTTAGATCATTTACATATAATGCATTTATTGGTATATTTGTATTTAAGTCTGACATTTTGTTTTCTGTTTGTTCTTTCTTTTCTTGTACGCTTCTTTCTCCTTCTGAACTTCTTTAGTCACTTGAAGATTTTTTAGTATCCAGTTTTATCTATTACAACTTTTTGCTACACGATTTTGTGTATTTTTTTAGTGGTAGCTTTAGGGATTCCACAATACGTAATTAACTTTTCACAGCGTAATTCAATCAATATTTTGCCACTTGAAGTGAAATGTAAAAAGCTTACTATATTTTAGGTTCATTTGCTCTCTGCCTTTATGCTATTGTTGTCTTATATGTAAATATTTATAGTTCAAATGCCATAAATCAAAGTTAGGAAATTTGTTTTAAATTGTCTGATGTATTTTTAAGAATTAAAAAGGATAGTCCATTATGTTTACTGAGAGATATACCATTTTGTTCTTTTTTTTTGTTCTAAGTTTCTCTCTAGTATCATTTCCCTTTATTCAAAGAGCTTCCTTTAGAAATTCTTTTAGAGAAGGTCTGCTGGCTGTAAATCATTGTAGTATTCCTTCATCTGAGAATGTGTTTATTTCACTTTCATTCCTGAAGCATATTTTAACTAGGTATAGAATTCTGTGTTTATAGTCTTTCAGTACTGGAAAAATATTGTGTGCCACTTTCTAGTGGCTTCCATGATTTCTAACGAGAAATATAGAGTGATTTAAATCATTATCCCTGTATATATAAAGGGTCGTTTTTCTCTGGCTGCCTTCAGAAATTTATATTCTTTAGTTTTTACCATTTTGATTATGCTGTGTGGGCATGGATTTTTTGAATTTATCTTGTTTGGTATTTGTTCTTGTATCTAGCCAAATTTGGGAAATGTTTATTATTTCCTCAGATATTTTTTCATTAATACACTCTTTCCTTTCTCTCTCTGGCAGTCTGGTGGCATGACATAAGACCTTTTGCTATTGTCCCACTGGCCCCAAATGCTCTGCTCATTTTTTCTTTATGTTTTATGCTCTTTGTTATTCAGGGTGGATAATTTTTATTACTCCATCTTCAAATTCAATGACTGTTTTATCTGTCATCCCCATCCAGCTATTGAGACTATTCAATGTATTTTTTATATCAGTCATTTTGTTTTTTTACATTTTGTATTTGCTTGCCAAGATTTTTAATTTTTATGTTTTTTATGAGAGTATTCACAGTTGCTAGTTTGAATATTTTAGTCTTTGTCAGATAATCCAACAATTGTGTTTTCTTGGCATTGTTGTCTGTTGATTTTCTTTTCTTATGTGAGTTGACATTTTCTTGGCTTATCAGACGTTGAGTAATTTTAGATTACATAATGGACATTTTGAATGTTACATTATGAGACTCTGGATCTTATTTAAATTCTTTGGAGAATGTTGCTATTTGTGTTTTAGCAGACAATTAATCTAGTTAGATTTAGGTCTCAGATTCTTGTTTACCTTCTATGGTGACCTATGATTTCAATGTCATTTCAGTTGTCAAAGCCATTTAAGTGCTCTTTGAATGTGTCCTGGGCATCTACAATCTAAGCAGAGCTTATATGTAACTTCAGTTCTCAAAGGGTTTAGAATGCTGATTAGGATCACAATCACACATATGCAGGTCAAGAGTGAGCCCAGGAGTTCAGAAACAACTAACTTCATGGGGTTACTTTCCCAAGCTTCTATCTCCATGATATCCTGAGTATTCGTTGATTCTCTGGGATACTCTTTTTGGTCCTCTGTCCAGAAACTTGGGGCTTTAGTGATCCTTCTCTGTGTACACTTCTCTTATTGGGCTCACATTCTAGCCCAATAAGAGGAAACAGAGGGGGGGAAAAAAACAACAGAAAAAGAAAAATGCAATATGCAATATATATTTTTTTCTATCTTCTTTCAACTACAGCTTCACTGAGCAGAAAAGGAGGTTCCCCTTTCTCAAAGTTTTGGCTCTTGCAGAGTCTCATAGTTATCACTGTCAATATTGATACGGAATTGCCTGGGGGCTGGGCCTGGTGGAAAGGAGAAATAGGCTTCTCCTCACCACGAGCGTTAAGAGCTCCTTTCCTAGTTCTCAGCCAGGCCTGTTGCTTCTCCTGGAGTTGAGTTTATCTGTGCTACAAGGGCTCATTTCTGTGTTTCAGGCTGCCCTGAATTCAAGTCATGGGCTAAAGGAGGGGAAAGACGGTAAATTCACCACTGATTCCGTGGTACCTATAATCCTGGTGTTCTTCCCTGATATGCCTGCTGCAATTTACTTTTTAGAGTCTTCACATAGCCACTCCATGCATGCTTTCTGGGTTTTATAGTTGTATTAAGTGGGATAGAATGAGTGCAGCGTGCTTACTGTGTTTCATCTGGCCCCAAACTATGTGGATTTCCCAAATTTATTAGACTCTACTATCTGGGTTCCCTGGGAGGCTAGAACATGCCTAATAACAAATTATTAATCAAATGTTGACAGGAGATCATGCAATTCTTTATAAAACAGAGATGAAAGATCTAAAAGCATAAAACAAACTATATGATTTTGAGAATATCATACTTATAACAAGGTATTAAAATCTATTATTTTAAACTCAAGAATGTATAGAAGTATATGCAGAGAAAATAGGAAAATTTGAACTGTACATTTGCATTACCAGAGAATGATGTTCATCAAACAATTTACTAATAAGGCAGTTAACTGAGGGACTAGATTTTGATGTAACTCTGAACAGAATAAATTATTAAATATTTTAATAGATGCCATTTTAATAGTTTTCTGATTACCTTTAGAACAAATATGCAAATATAAATCTTAATAGGCAATGAGTTTTTACGTGCACTAATTCTGAACTTAGCTTTATTTCAGGTAGAAACTCTTTACAAAGGAACTCAGTAGTCAAATGCAGGTACTGTCACAATTCTGGCTCCTAAACCCCTGTTTCCTCTAATTTTATTTTCTTAGCAAACTGCTGAGTGGACAACATAATAGATGATGGAATTCATTTTTATTTTCAGGATGCCACTAAAATGCTTCTTTTTGCTATTATCTTTTGAAGCCTTGCCATAATGTTATGTTGAAGGTTAAGACTGAATAATAACTTACATGTAATGACTGCTGTAACTTTTTAGTAGTTAAATCCTCTTAGGAATTTATATATTTTGGTATTTGTGGTTGACTGTTGAACCTGATGAGACTGGGTACCAGAAGTACTAATGATCTGAGAAGAACTGCCACTCACATTGGTATAGCACAATTTCTGGAGATTAAGCACAAGTTGCTTGTTAAAATTCTAGATTGTCTCAAGATTGCCGTTCTGTAAATTCTTTGTTATATTTTTTGACATCTCATTTTTCATAACGAACCAGTGTGATCCTTATAGTGTTGGTCTTAGCCAGATATCTTTCTGACACTGAAAGACTCCATGAAAACCCATTTGTAACATTGTTTTGTGTAATATGATATATGAAATATGTATATAAACATATATACGCAAGATGAGAGAGGTCTTGCTACTCAGCATAAAATACTCAACAAAATGGTCCTGAGAAGAGATCCAGAATGTCAGTACTATAGTATAGAAGGACTATGCTATAATCATTTTTGCCTTTATCCATCTAATGGTCTATGTTATAGGCTCTTGGGACACTAACATTCCCTGAAAATGTAAATACAATATATTGCTCTGTCAGGATGTCTATGTTTTAAAGTCAGTTTGTTTCTCTAGTATGAAAGTTGTGAATCATGTGAGTTCTAGACATTTGCCTAATGCACAAAACCCTAGCCTGGATGGATAGCCTGCTGACATTGATACAGAGTAGAGTCCTCAGGGACTAGAAAATGAGAGTATTTTTTACACCATGTGGGAGTGCTGCCCCTTTGATCTCAAAATGACAAAGCTGTGCATCCCTGTTTTATAACTGGTACAGGCAGGGAAAAAATGAGCAGGTGAATCTGAACTTCGGAGTCAGAGGGAAGTTCAAGTAGACAGGAAGTTCAGGTGGGGAAGCTTTGATGGCAGGTACCCACAAGCTGGCTGTGTGGTTTTTAGGTCTAGAATAAAATGCACATTCCTAGAAAGGCTTTGGTGAGGGGAGGAAGGTAGTTTCCCAGTGCTGGATTTGCAGAGATATTGAACAAGGCACAGACCTGCCACAGCAGAACAAGATAATAACTTCTCCTCTAGAAATACAGCTACTGGAAGAAAGATACGATATTCCCAAAACATATTTTTGAGCATCCTGTACCAGGTACAACTTTAGTCACTGACCACAACAGGCAAAATGAGTCTCCTGTGGAACTGACATTGTAGAGATGAGAGACAGAAAATAAGCAAGATAAATAAATGAAATATTTGATATTTTAAATGGTTATAAGTGCTATTGAGATAAACAGAGAAAGAGATTAAGTCCTGTATGGGGAGGTTTGTGTGCAACTATACATAGTGAGGCTAGGGAGGTCCACACTGAGGAAGAGCTATTTAAGAAGATACAGAATCAGAGAGTGATCAGCCTTAAGTCAGATCATACTGAGCTTCTTTGGGATTATTTAACGATTAACCAGACTATAGATAGAATTAGTCTTAGGGTCTGGAGTGGTGATAAATCTTGGTGTTCTTAAGTGGTCCAAGTTTTGGAGATCAGGAACTGTGGCTTATGGAATTGGGGATTCCTATTTATGTCTAGGCAATGACCATGAAGGAGTGAAATGATGTAGGAGTCTGTTTGACGCTCAGAACCTGGCCATGTTGGGAACCGATGGACCTGGAGAAGGCAACACCACGGAGATCAGCAAGGTTTAAGTCAGTGACTGAGATGCAGTGATAACTAAACCAGGCCGGCTAGAGTCGAAATGGGTATCAGGGCATCGGCAGGAATATTTGTGCTGGACTTTGGAAGCACCACCAAGTCTGACCCTTTTTTTTTTTTTGCTCCTATCCCCTAGGTAGAACTTCCCGAATAGTACAATTACCCATACATGTAAGGTGTGATAAGGTAAACTTTGACACTTATGTTTATGTAGTCACCACATGCTCTTGTCTGATTTGAGTGGGGTTGCCAGTTAAGCTATGGGATTCTCAGATGAATTTGGATTTCAGTTAAACAATAAATAATTTTTCAGTATAAATATATCCCAAGTATTGCGTGGAATATACTTATGCTAAAATTTTATGTTATTTTTCTGAAATGCAAATTCAACCGAACGTTCTTTACTTTTACTTGCTAAATCTGGCAGCCCTAGATCTGAGGCTCATCTGCAGGTCCACATCCTGAGTGGGCCAGTCTTTTAGGTGTGTGGTGGAAGCAAAGACCTCCTTTCTCTTCAGAAGCATTTAGTTCTTGGGGATCCTAGTATCCTTCATATCAGGGGTCCTAAAATGAATACTTAAGGGCTCTTCAGAAAACTCTGCTAATCACAGCAGTGGTGTAAGTAACTGGGTAGTAAAGGATTTTAGGACTACGTGATCAGCCTGGCCAACATGGTGAAACCCCGTCTCTACTAAAAATACAAAAATTAGTGGGGCATGGTGGTAGGTGCCTATAGTCCCAGCTACGTGGGAGACTGTGGCAGGAGAATCGCTTGAATTTGGGAGGTGGAGGTTGCAGTGAGCCAAGATTGCACCATTGCACTCCAGCCTGGGCAGCAAGAGCGAAACTCCATGACAAAAAAAAAAAAAGAAAAAGAAAAAGAAAAATCCCTAGAGCAGCTTTTAAGCTTTTAACACCACAGAATGGATGTAGAAAACATAAAATCAGAGCAGTGCCAGGAGTCTAGAGCCGTGCCTAATGTGTCTCCTCTATTTTCTGTGGTGCTTCCTAAAGCCTGTGTGTAGAAATCTAGGGCTCCTACATACCCAGTTGGAAAACCATGTCTTTAGAACCAAGAATTAACTGAAAAGATCATAAGTGATTTAAAAAACTCCCTCCTCTCTGTGTTTTTGACCAAGCATTCAAAGTACTATGGGGGATGGGGAGGATGTATGTAGTACTCCTACGGGAATGTGTCCCCTAGACTCTAGGGGAATGAAAATTCAATCTCCAGTGTGACTGTGTTAGGAGGTGAGGCCTAACTGGGAAGTATTTAGGTCTTGAGTGCTCTGCCCTCATGAGTAGATTTATGCCATTATTAAAACTGCTCGTGGAAGTGGATTTGCTCTGTTGCTCTCTTGCCCTTCCGCCTCCTGTCAGAGAGGATACAGCAAGAAGGTGCTCACCACACCTCATGCTGGTGCCTTGATCTTGGACTCATCTGCCTCCAGCACTGGGAGCCAATACATTTCTATTTATTTTAAATTACCCAGTCTCAGGGATTCTGTGACAGCAGCACACAACAATCTAAGATATGTAGACATTTTTTTTTCCCCTAAAAAAAGGAATTTGAATGGGATCTATTTCTAGTGGTGAGATTGTGTGGGAAAAGGATACTTACTTGGTACCACATCCCCCCACACTTTTTTTTTTTTTTGCCATGATAACCCTCATCATAATGTCCAAGTTATTTTTCTCAAAGCGTATTAGACTCCATTTTATTCCTAACACAAAAGATGTAACATGTCTTTTTATTTGCCTTTGATTAAATTCTCACCAGGTTTCAAGATCTGCAGATAATTACTCAGAGAGTCACAGGTCAGTTAAAAATACTGAAGAAATACATCTAGGCAATGCATATGGTATTTCAAATAATTTTTATATAAATCTCTATCCATTCTTTTTTTGTGTGGTGTTGTAACTTTGGATAGTTTAACAACCCCAGGAGCACACCCAATTAGAGTCGGCTTCAGAGGGGGTAGGGTCACATGGAAAATGCCATCTTAAGGGGTCAGATTTATAATGTGATTCTTAAGTTCACTTTAAGACTCACCTGTGAAAAATCAAGTATACTCTTAAATGAGGGATGATAGCATCTTTGTTTCTGACTTGTTTTCAAGTTAAAATGCTTTGTAGACTTGAGCTGAAGTATATTATCACAGAATAGGCCTCGAGAATTCTAACTCTAGGGAAACTCTGTGCTAGAGTTTCTCAAGACTTGGATTGAGGCTTTTCCCTGCCAGCTCCCTAATCTTCATTTCTTCCATCTTATTCTCAGTTCTTTCCAACCTTTTCCTGTCTCACTTGCTCACTAAGTGATCTTATACATTCTTACTGGCTCCTTTTCTCTACCCAAGATAAATATTCCTGATACTTGATTTTATCCTTTCTATCAGCATTTGGAATATGAGCAGGTAGACTTAGCAAATAAGGTACTGGTACCTTGGTTTGAATTGGAGATTGGTAAATCAAAGCAGCATGGAGCATAGAGAGTTCATCTGAGGGTGAATAAGCGGCATTCATATTCCAGGGGCAGCCAGGCCTGTGGTGCCAATGGCCTAGGGCCAGCAGTGATGGCTGCCATGATCTCACCAGAGATCTCAAAGTTCTGTTGGTGTGATTCTCATTGTGTTCCTGACCAAACAGCATTCTGTAGTTTCTGCTTATTTTCTGAGTTTGTTTCCCAAACATCTTGGAAATTCTGTGAGCTGTCCAACATTCATTCAATAAATTTCTTTCCTGCTGATATTAGCCAGAGTTAGTTTTTATTGCCTTTCTGTTGCCATGATGTTCAGATTCATAGCTTTAGCCCAGACCTCTTTTCTGCTTTTCTGAGCTTCAGATTTAAACGTCAGACTTTTTACCTGGATGTCTCACAGTCAGCTGAAATTAATGTGTCAAAATCTGAACTTTATATTCTTCTCTTAGGCTTGATACTTCCCCAGTCTTCCCCATGTTACATTGTTGGCTAATTTGGTCACGTGATATCATCTCGTTTCGTAGATTATTGACTTTTATCTGGCAGCACTGGGCCAGCAGACCAGCGCATATAGCCAGAACAGCTGAGTGGGAAAATAAAGACTTGCAGAGAAAGGCTGAAGGTTAACTTCTCAAAGGACTGCTTTACCTGTGTCTGTGGGTGTGTCTGTGGCCATTGGCATCACCTTGTGGTACCCACACTTCTCCAGCCTAGCCTCGTGCCACTCATGTTCTGGCTGACTGTGCTGCAGACCCAATGGCTTTTAGTTCCCAGTACACATGCCAAGCTCTTTCCATTCTCAGGCTCTTTGCACAGGCTGCTCACCGTGTTTGGAAACCACTTTCCTCCTCCTCACCTCATGGATTCCTTTCCATCCCCCTTGCCTTCTCAGATCCCCTCAAATTAAATTATATGTCCCCAATATCATCTTCTATTTTTCCCAATTTGAAAGTTGATATTTATGCGGATCTGTAATTACGTGTTTAATGTTTGCCTTCTCCACTAGACTTTATGCCTCCTGAAGATAAGGACATTGTATGGCTTATTTATTGTATCCCCAGCACCTGCACAGCATGAGGCACAATGTAGACATTCAATAAATAGTTGTTGGATCAATGAATGGATGAAAGAAGATTCTAAATTTGGGCAATGAAGGTGAGGAAGAGAGGATAAATTACAGAGGAAGGTCCATTGCTTTGGGCCTTTAGTGAATTTATCAAACTAAGTCCCCATCCTGGGAGAGAGTTTTTTTTCTGGATTGGGTGGCATTGACAGTTCAAGACAAATATGATCTGGGAGGTCTTTGGGTAATCTAGGCTTCTTCCTCTTTTTGCCTTGTTTAGCCTTACATGTATGGATGCAACCAAGGAGTGCCAGTCTGCCAAGCAGCTCCCTCTGCAAGCCCTGGGCAGTATTTGTGAACTCTATTATTTGCCCACTGTGGTACCAAGTTGCTCACCTTTCTCGCCACCTCTGCTGCTCTTCTTGGAGGCTCCCCTGTCTAATGTTGAAGACACGGCCCTTAAGTCAGCTGTGAGTTTCCTCTGCAGCCACCATCTGTCTACCACTTTAAACTCATACTTTCATAGGAAACCTTGCTTTTCAGGTTGCCCTGAGGTTCATTTTTAATGACAGTAAATGCTTCTACTGATGTGGATCTTTCTAGAGGTGGTAAGGATCCTTTTTATTTATTAGAAAGAAAAAAATGCCTATCCGTGGTGCCTCTATACCTGGCGCTTGCCAGCTGTCTCCCATTCTCGCCTCCATAATGGATTTAGAAGACAAACCACCTGTGTCATGGTCATCCTATTTCCCACTATGGGCTTTTACCTTTACCTCTTAGCAGGAAACAGCTAAGAGGGGCCACTGGTCTGCAAAGAAGCACAGAGTATGGTATCTGATAAAGCTGGATCTGTGTCCCTGCCCAAATCTCATGTTGAAATATAATCCCTAAATTGGAGGTCGGGCTTGGTGGGAGGTGATTGTGTCATAGGGGCGAATCCCTCATGAATGGCTGAATGCTGTTCTCATGACAGTGAGTGAGTTCTCACACCTCCCCATGTTTCTCTTGCTCCTGCTCCCACCATATGAGATGCCTGCTCCTCATTCACCTTCCTCCATGAGTAAAATGTTCCTGAGTCCTCTCCAGAAGCAGATGCTGGTGCTATGCTTCTGGTACAGCCTGCAGAACCGTGTGCCAATTAAACATCTTTTCTTTATAAATTCCTCATCCTCAGGTATTTTTTTTATAGCAATGCAAGGACAGCCTAACACAGTGTCTCTTTGATTTCCTGGCTATCACGCCTTCTCTAAGGGGAAAGACATCCTGCTAAATCATCTTTGGGTGGCCGCTCATCAGGAAGCCATAGTGTATATCTATTCTCCCTTTCATCCTACAGCCTGACCATTTATACAGAGGGAAATCCTCTTCTCTTCTATCAGCCTACCATGTGCTTGTATGCTGTCGGTCTCCCAGGCAAACGTGTGGGTCACCTGAGGTGGTTTGTATCACAGCTTCGTTATTCCCAGAACTGCTTTAGAGCAATTAGCTACCAGTATGGACACAGTGTTTGATTTGTCAGTTTCTTGGAAGCATCAATCTTTTTACAGCATGACCTAAAAACACTTCTGTCATTTTTTTAATATGAGGAAATGATTTTTCTTAAAAATAACTTGTTAGGAATCGTCTGAATCTGTAGGCAAGGGTTAGCTAAAGAGACATGTTCTTCTGATTTAGTAAGTTTGCAAAGTGCCAGAGTAGAATTTTCCCTGATGACAGCACAACTGGAGTCCTACTCATGCCTGCTTCTTAAAAATCATAGTGCTGTACTGCACCCTGCAATCCTCAGGATGGTGATTTAAATGACTGCCTTGAACATAGAGCACTGCTGAAGCATGGTTGATTATGAATTTCAAGGTTTGAAGCTCTTAGAGCTCAAAATATAATCCTAACACATTTTATTCTAACTACTCTAATCAGTATTTTTATGGATTGCATTATTTTTCACTCATTTTGAAATGTGTTTAAGTCCATAATACCAGCACTGATGGGGATGGATAGTAATATGAACAGCCCTAAATAATGAATCATGTGAAATCAATGAGAAGCTCTCTGTTTTGTCATCTAGCCGATCTAACCTATCTATTTATGTTCTGCTTGGGCTGACATAAAAGTCAGTTTACAATCCTGGAACAGATACTAATGAAAGCTAAGGTAAATGATATGCAGAACGTTTTGTATTCCTCCTAATTCAGGATGGCTCCCTATATTTTCTAGCACCCTACCTTTTCTCTGTTTTTCCTAAAATACCTCGATTCATCAACCATCGTCTCATTGCTCTTCCATATTTAGAGTTCTACTCTCCACGGACTCTTTCTTCTAAACCTATAGACATATCCCAGTGTCCGCAAATCTAAAACGAACACACATGCACACAAGTTCTTCTTTTGAACTTCATTTCTCTCCAAGCTGTCTCAACTCTCTTATTCCTTCGCTGCCAACCCTCTTGAGATCATAATGTATACAGTAAGTTCTCACTTGACGTCTTTGACAGGCTCTTAGAAACTGCAGCTTTAAGCAAAATGACACACAATAGGTTCTCAAATAATTTTTTTATTGTTTAATGTTGTTTTGTTGTAATGTTGAAGAGAAAAAGATGGTTTTGTTCCATGTTATTTCTCTTAAAGTTGCAGTTTCCAAGAACCTGTCAGCAAAGTGAGGAATTAATACTCTGTCTACCTTCACTTTTTCATATTTTACTCTTTTCATGTATTTGAAATGTGTGTTCACCTTCCCTTCTGAATTACTTTCCTAAGACCACTGTAACAAATACTGAACTTGGTGGGATAAAACAATGTAAATTTATTCTTTTACAGTTCTAGAGGCTGGCATTCCAAAATCACATTCACTGGACTGAAACCAAGGTGTCATCAGGGCCATATTCCCTCTGGGGATTGTAGGGAGGAATCCATTTCCTTGCCTTTCTCAGCCTCTAGAACTGCATTCCTTGCCATTTTCAGCTCCTAATGACTATCTGTCTTCCCTGGCATTTGGCGACTTCCTCCGTCTTCAAAGTCCACAGCATAGCATCTTCAAATCTCTCTCTCTGCTGAGGTCATTGCCTTCCCTTCTCCTTTCTGTGGTCAACTCTGACTCTCTGCCTCTTTCCTGTAAGATACCTGTGATTGCATTTAGGACCCACCCAAATGATCTAGGACATTCTTCTGATCTCAAGATCCTTAACTTAGTCAAACCTGAAATCATGAGGGGTCATTATTCAGCCTACCACACCTTCCAAGAAATCTGTTCATCAGATTCCTAACCACAAACCTGATGACCATTTCTCATCATTTTTCTGCCCAGCCTATAGGTAGTATCTAACATGACCTTGCCTTCTTGAACATCTGTTCATGTCTGGCTTCTGCATTATTACCCCATTTCTCTCATGACCCTACTGTGTCTTTTTCTTACTCCTAAGTGTACACTTTTCCTAATGTTCTCTCTTTCATTTTATTTTATTTTGCTTTCTGTGCTTCCTTGATCGATGATCACATCTGTATCCATGACTTCTCGATCTTCATCTTTTGGTCAGATCCTCTTTAGAGATCCAGCTCTCTTTTTCTATCTGGTGCTGAGCATTCACACAGATGGTCCTGAGGTTTGGAAAGAAGACTGAATTCATTACCCAGGCTTCGAATCCTCTTCTGCCTCCTTAATCAGCATGGCAGTTAATGACTGCAGCGTCCCGAGGATAATAAAACTACTTTCTCTTTTTCTTTATCTTCACCACTCCCTTATTTCAGACCCCAGTTGCCGATGCTATGAACTATATCAGTCATCTCCTAGCAGATTTCATTTCTCTGGTGCTTACCCATTCTTTGCCTCCAGAATCAGCTTTCTAAAAACTAACTATGATTTGTGTAAGGTTTGTACTAAAATTCCTTAGTCTCATGAGTGAACTCCTATCCACAATTGCTACAAAGAGAATAAAATACCCCGGAATACAACTTACAAGGGATGTGAAGGACCTCTTCAGGGAGAACTACAAACCACTGCTCAAGGAAATAAGAGATGACACAAACAAATGGAAAAACATTCCATGCTCATGGATAGGAAGAACCAATATCATGAAAATAGCCATACTGCCCAAAGTAATGTATAGATTCAATGCTATCTCCATCAAATTACCACTGACGTTCTTCACAGAATTAGAAAAAACTACTTTAAATTTTATACAAAACCAAAGAGAGCCTGTATAGCCAAGACAAACCTAAGCAAAAAGAACAAAGCTGGAGGCATCATGTTACCTGACTTCAAACTATACTACAAAGCTACAGTAATCAAAACAGCATGGTATTAGTACCAAAACAGAAATATAGACCAATGGAACAGAACAGAGGTCTCAGAAATAGTGCCACACAGCTACAACCATTTGATCTTTGACAAACCTGACAAAAACAAGCAATGGGGAAAGGATTCCCTATTTAATAA
Organism: Cacajao melanocephalus; assembly: GCA_963573385.1. Classification (NCBI taxonomy): domain Eukaryota; kingdom Metazoa; phylum Chordata; class Mammalia; order Primates; family Pitheciidae; genus Cacajao; species Cacajao melanocephalus. The sequence continues at coordinate 13,327 of CAUYLG010071320.1, read as the reverse complement.
ATGGTGTTGGAAAAACTGGCTAGCCATATGCAGAAAACTGAAACTGGACCCCTTCCATACACCTCATACAAAAATAAACTCAAGATAAAGACTTAAACATAAGACCTAAAACCATAAAACCCTAGAAGAAAATGCAACAAAAGCCAAAATTCACAAATAGGATCTAATTAAACGAAAGAGCTTCTGCACAGGAAAAGAAATTATCATCAGTGTGAACAGGAAACCTACAGAATTGGAGAAACTTTTGCAGTCTATCCCTCTGACAAAAGGGCTAATATCCAGAATCTACAAATAATTTAAACAAATTTACAAGAAAAAAAAACCCCATCAAAAAGTGGGTGAAGGATACAAACAGACACTTCTCAGAAGAAGACATTTATGTGGCCAGAAACATATGAAAAAAAGCTCGTCATCACTGGTCATTTGAGAAATGCAGATCAAAACCATAATAAGATATCATCTCATGCCAGTTAAAATGGCAGTCGTAAAAAAGTCAAGGAACAGCAGATGCTGGAGAGGATGCATAGAAATAGGAACACTTTTGCACTGTTGGAGGGAGTGTAAAATAGTTCATTTACACTAATTAGTTCAACCATTGTGGAAGACAGTGTGGCAATTCCTCAAGGATGTAGAACCAGAAATACCATTACTGGGTATATACCCAAAGGATTGTAAACCATTCTACTATAAAGACTCATGAACAGGTATGTTTATTGCAGCACTGTTCACAATAGCAAAGACTTGGAACCAACTCAAATGCCTATCAATGATAGGATAAAGAAAATATGGCACATATGCTACATGGAATACTATGCAGCCATAGAAAAGGATGAGTTGATATCCTTTGCAGGGACATAGTTGAAGCTGGAAACCATCATTCTTAGCAAACTAACAAAGGAACAGAAAACCAAACACCGCATGTTCTCACTCAAAAGTGGGAGTTGAACAATGAGAACACATGGACACAGGGAGGGGCATCACACACTGGGGCCTGTCAATGGATTAGGGGGTAGGGGAGGGATAGCATTAGGAGAAATACCTAATGTAGATAACGGGTTGATGGATGCAGCAAACCACCATGACACGTGTCTACCTATGTAACAAACCTGCATGCTTTGCACATGTATCCCAGAATTTTAAGTATAATTAAAAAAGGAAAAAAAAGATCCTTAGTTTCCCCTCCCACCTCTTCCCACCAGCATTTTCTGCTTAAAAGCCAGACCTCTGGCCTTCATGATTCTCTCCAATTTGATTTCAAGTGCAACTTAGAGATTCATCCTTCCTCTCTATACTCACCTTGGGCTCCTGCTGTCACTTGCCAAATATGTGAACTTTGTGTCTCTGCACCAATGCTTATTCTATTATATCTGACTCCTCTGTCATCTTTATGAAAACCTCTCAGTGCAGACCTCCAGGCAAAACATAATATGCAAAGACGTGACAGTTAAATGTATTTTAAATTTAAATAATTCTTTAATTTTGTCCTTGTGTTATCATTGCCCAGAGCTAGTGTTCTCTGATGGGCCTCAGGAAGGAATGCTCCTATCAGAATTAGAGGTCGTGACTTATTTTTATTAGTGAAAGAAAAGTGTTACTTAGCCAAAGTCTAAGTTTAAATAGTTCATTTCACTCATTCATTCTGTCTTTGTCTTCAACGTGCACTTCACAGATCTTATTGAACACCTGCCGTGTGCTGGATGCTGTTCTGGGAACTGGAGGATAAAATAATAAGCAACATGAATATGGTTCCTGCCCTTCCGGAGCTTGTAGATTAGTGGGGAAACAGTATTAATCAAATACAGTGAGGAGTCGCTTAATGATGGAGATATGGTCTGAGAAATGCATCGTTAGGTAATTTCGTCATTGTGTGAACATCATAGAGTATACTTACATAAACCTAGATTGTGTAGCCTGCTATACATGTAGGCTAGGGCCATTTGCTCCCAGGCTACAAACCTGTACAGCATGTTACTATATTGAACACCGTAGGCAATCGTAACAATGGTGTTTGTGTATCTAAACATAGGGAAGGTACAGTAAAAATAAGATATCGTAATCTCATGGGACCACTGCCCTGTGTGTGGGTCACCATGGATGAAAACACTGTTAGGTGGTGCATGACTGTACAATAAAAGCAGATGACATCTGTTTCAAGTGCTAAGAAGAAGAGGTGCTCAGCTTCACTGGAGTGTATCAGGAGGTGCTGACTGAGTCTAGGGGTTCAAAAAGCCTCCTTTAAGGAAATAATGAATGAATAGCAAAGGGAAGTGGGGCATTCTCAAAAGACCTGATCTACATAATATACAGAGATTAATTTGGGAGAAAAAACTCATCTCAGATATACATTTAGTGACAAGTTGGGAATGTACAGATTGTTAAATACAGAAATTATGTCCTCTAAGTGTATATCTGAGGATACAAAACTATATTAGGGCCAAAAGTGGAAAAGGAATCATTGCAATTTTCCTGGATATATGGAGGTGTAAATGTCTCTATAATGATAACTGGAATCCCAAAAATAGCTTTGTGAGAAAGGTTGGCATGTTTTGCTTTTCCAAAGTGTGTTTCTAAATCACTCCATAGGAACAATTCTTACTGCCTCAGGAGCACTTGGCTTGCTCATTGTTTACTCAACAGCTGCAAAACAGCTTGTTTCCTTTTTATTTTAGCTCCAGAATTCAGAGACTTAAGCGTTAATCATGCCCCTCATGTGTCATCGCTGTCATCAGTCTGCACACATCTTTCACTTTTTTACATATTTTTCTCTTCCTTCCTTGAGTCTCCTGCCCACCCCACGTACGTTTGCATGTAGATATTTTCTGTTCAGTACATCTGCATGTGAGTTTTTGCTCTCCCATACAACCTGTGTTCTCTCCTTATTTCTAGTCTCACTGGTCAGAACTCTCCTACTGGGTGTCAATGGTTCCACCTCTGAGATATCTCTGGACTCCATCCTTCTTGCCAGCCATCCTGCTACTCCCTGATTCAGACATTTCCTGGTCTATTGCCATTGATCTCTCTAAGTGGTCTCCCTAACCTCAGTCTTATTTATTTGCCAAATGTAGCCAATATAACCTTTCTAAAATACACATTTAAAAAACTTTCAGTGGTTCTTCGTTTTTAATGAAAGTTCTTAAAATGATGTCAGAGCTCTTTCCATTCTGACCCTGCCTGCAATCCTGGCATCACTGTGCCCACTTCGTAAGCACTCGCTTTCACTACCTATTGAGCTACTTGGGGTCCTCCTAATGTACCTCTTGTTTCTTGCCTTCATGTCATCTCACATGGTGTTCAAAAGCAAAGATGACCAGAAAAAGATACTTCAACTACAGAATCTGGCAAGAGCAAAGGCACAGAGGTCAGTCAGGTAAAGAAGGTTTAGGAGAACATTCCTAGAGAGTAACCAAGAATAAAAGACTGTGCATTTTAAACTATTTCTGTAAGAAAAAGCCAGTAGAATCGTTAGGGTGGGGTCACAGTCTCTACCTGAAAGGATTAGGGAATGGAGGAGTTTGGGAGGATAAAGGGAAATCATGGAAGGTTTTGGGGGAGGGGAATGATATGAGTGGAGCTGCTGGCTGGGGATGTCCTCTGCATGAACTCACAGAGAAGGCCTCGCCAGTGGAGTCAGTAGGATATGAGCCTATTGGAACGGTTCATGATATTATTATTATTATTATTTTTTTTTTGAGATGGAGTTTCACGCTTGTTGACCAGGCTGGAGTGCAACGGTGCGAACTTGGCTCACTGCAACCTCCACCTCCTGATTTCAAGTGATTCTCCTGCCTCAGCCTCCCAAGTAGCTAGGATTACAGGTGCCTGCCACCACACCTGGCTAATTTTTTTTTTGTATTTTTAGTAGAGATGGGGTTTCACCATGTTGGCCAGGCTTGTCTCAAATTCTTGACCTCAGGTGATCCGTCTACCTTGGCCTCCCAAAGTGCTGGGATTGTAGGCGTGAGTCACCACGCCCAGCCATGGTAGAACTTTTTAAGTAATAATATTTAATCTAAGACACTAAAAAATTTGGTTGGGGTGACCTTGGCATTTACTACTGCTGATTAGAGAACAACCAGGGCCCGATGTGGTGGCTCATGCCTGTAATCCCAGCACTTTGGGAGGCCGAGGCGGGTGGATCACCTGAGGTTAGGAGTTTAAGACCAGCCTGGCCCAGATGATGAAACCCTGTCTCTACTGAAAATACAAAAATTAGCTGGGGGTGGTGGTGCATGCTTATAAGCCCAGCTACTTGGGAGGCTGAGGCAGAAGAATCGCTTGATTCTGGGAGGTGGAGGTTGGAGTGAGTCAAGATGGAGCCACTGCACTCCAGCCTGGGCCTGGGTGACATGGGTGACAGAGTGAGACTCTGTCTCAAAACAACCAGGAGCTCATCCTGAAGACAGTTGTGATGTGTTTTCATATCCCAATGAATAAACTATTTGACTTTTTCTATTTAAAAGTGCCTCAGTTTGAAGGCCTCCTAGTGTTTATCTAGCATGTATGTATAAACACTACAGATTGGGTAGGAATTTATCACTCAGTTTTAAATTGGTTTATATCTAATCATATGTTGTTTCACATATTTAATGCTATACTTAATGCTTTGCATAGTCACAAAACATTAAGAATGTTGATGTCAATATTTAAGAAGATGATGAAGAACATGTTTTAATAAACCTTCAACTTTATTTCAAAAAAACTTGTGATGAATCCGTAATTTGACAAGCATCTAATAAAAATTTTTCCTTAATGCAGCAAGATCTTACCAACAATTCAAAAATTAATGATAAGGAAAAAAAGGATAGCAATGATGATATTCCTTTTATGAGTTCATTGATCGGGATGAAGCCTGTTTTCAGTCTTAGCATGTCACTTGTCCACGGCACCCAAGCCTCTTTCACTTTATTTACAATCAAAGCCCAAACACTGTAAAAATAATCCCGTTGAATTTTATAAAGGCAAACATTTTAAATAATGAAAGCATTTTAAAATCTATTTTCAATATTGAAACACATGTTGTATGAAGATAACCCTGAGAGATGTGGAGCAACTGTGGGCCCAGGTGAGCTGGGCCTGAGTCCAATAGGTTAGCTTACCTATGGCAGTGCTGTGCCTCCAGCTTTCTTATTCCTGGAAAGTGACCTTCCAGAAGGGATGATGGCTCTCAATTAACTATTACCAATAACCCTGGGCTCCCAACTAGGCTTCCACTCTTTAAGATGTTACTGATCACTCTACTGGTATCTTGATTATTCTGTCTTCTGTCAATATCCTTCCCTATAGAAAGCCTGTTTGACTCATTCATGTCATAGCTGGGTCTAATTTTTTTGTCAATCTTATTCTACTGTTGACATGGCCAATTCAGAATTAGAACATTACAATGTCTGTTAAAAACATGTGGATTGAATCATGCTTTCTTTCAAATAATTAAGTTAAACAATTTAGTAGTATGTGTTATTTATTAAATGGTAAAAAGTCAAGATTTGTCTTCATATCTTGAAATAGAATGAAGTGCATTAAAAATCCGTAACACATTCATTTAAAATGAAAATGCATGTTTTGACTTAAAATCACTTATATGTCAAACAGAAGTGATTAAATTTCCCATGAAAGTGAACAAAAATTATTTATACACACGAAAGTTGGGACATTCTGGCTCCAGGGAAAAACAGAGCTATTTTGGGAAATGAAAGGAGTGCTTGGAGGTGAGACACCTTTTCAACAGTATTAAATTTCAGAAATAGCTAATGAAACATCTAAGGGATGATTCCATACAGGTAATTAGTAAGATTAGGCTCCAAAATTCTCCTATACGTTTTTTTTTTTGTACAGAAGCAATGCTAATTGCAAAATCGTCACAGCATACTCAGCCCAATGCAAACACAGTGAAAATGTTCTTACCATTTCAATGTACCTGTTGTCCTAAATGTGGTTTCAATTGTAGGCAATTTAACAGGAATAACTAGCATTGGTATAATACTGTTGACATCCATTATAATAAATGATTTGCGCTGAGGCTAAATGTATCCCCAACCTTTATGCTTTTATCTGCTTTCAAAGAGCTTATGAAAATTGGGAATTACCACTGTAAAATATGAAAGATATCCGTTAACAAAAGAACATCTTGCAAAATTTAACTTTGTTTTTTAGGGCTCCACAGATTGGCCCTAAAGCCAATAGGGTAGAAAGATCAGAAAGATTTAGCTCCACCTCTGTGAGACTTCAGAGTGTAATCAATATATGTAACATTTTTGCACTTTTACTTCACCTAGAACTAGAGGTCGTGTTTAAAATGCTTTTAGAAAAATTCTACTTTTCTTCTAGGAAATAAGACCTAGATTATAGAAAACACTGCAGCTGATGTTCAGTTTTTGAAAGCAAAACCCTTTCAATTAGAGCAATGATAAGAGATGTATTATAGTTCTTGATAAGCAAAAAGCAGAGTTTTGAATTTAAGACTGGGGAATGGGCAACGAGTACTGGAAATAGTGGAAAGAGGACATCAGCTAATTACTAAGGTTTTTAGTTTGTTTTTTGAGACAGTTTTGCTTTATCACCAGGCTGGAGTCCAATGGTGCAATCTTGGCTCACTGCGACCTCTGCCTCCCAGGTTCAAGCGATTCTCCTGCCTCAGCATCCTGAGTAGCTGGGACTACAGGCACGTGCCACCACGCCCAGCTAATTTTTGTATTTTTAGTAGAGATGGGGTTTTACATGTTGGCCAGTATGGTCTGGATCTCTTGAACTCGTGATCTGCCCACCTCAGCCTCCCAAATGCTGGGATTACAGTCATGAGCCACAGTGCCTGGCCTTACTAAATGTTTTAGTCATGAAATTGTACTGTCAGAGCTGGACTGAGAAGTGACAGATCATATAAAATATGTTAGCCACTCAAAATTAATATCCCCACTTATCTGCAAAAGGAAATAGAAGAGTTAAAAAGCCTGATCTCATCTTTCCATATAAGATAACATCTCTTATAGGGGATTGCAAAGTCCAGAGCTAATCTGGGAACCAACCATGGTTTGTAGTTTCAGGAAAAATAAATAAAGAAGGTGGAATGTCTGCAGTCCCTCCTGAAACTAAGTGAAATAAAATCTATCTTCACTGGAAGAATATTACATTGCTTCAGTAATTTTTCGTGGTTCATACGTCTGCCTCTTCCACTTAAAAAGGCTGTCTGACCCCTTGGTAATGCTCTTATCTAATTTGACAATCCTTTACCACTTTAGAGTCATTTAGAACATTTTCTACATCAGATTGCTATAGCACTAAGTGGACTTTTGATTAATGTTGCTGACTGATCTCATTTGATTCTGATTGCTCATGCTGAACACATCAAAATACTGGGTAAAATATTTTAAAACAGGCATTAAAACAAGATAAATGAGATTTCCATGTACTGAGATGAAGCAGGGATCTCCAGGGGTGAAAGGAGTCAAATCTGCCTAATACATATCTCAGATGCTGGGGTAGATTTTTGAAAGGAAACTGGAAATATTTGCTCACTAACTTAGCATTATGACTAAAAGGGAACTGTCCACTCCAGGCCAGTAGTGTGAAAAAAGACACAAAAACACCAGGATTGTCATATATGGATGTGAGGGCCACGTTTGTGTATGTTTTGTCATGGCCCGACTTTGGGGACTCCAAGTAGATTTGATCTTGTGATCCCAGGATCAGCTCTGTGAAACCTTCCAGAAAATTTCATGTGCCCTTAATTCCTTGAGATATGTCATTTAACACGTATCCTTCTGACCAGCTTAAACTTTTTTTTTGAAATCATGCATTCCTAATGGGTAAAAACCTTTTCTTGGACAATCTGTGATCTTTATCACTTCAATATTGTTTCTACCCTGTTTTCTTCCCCTTCTGGGCCTCCAGTTATATGTATGTTGGATCTTTGCATCACACCGTATGTATCATTTATCTGTTTTTCCTGTATTTTCCATTGCTATTACTCTCTTTGTTTATGCTTATTTTTGAACTAACTTATCTTTGAATTTTAATTCTTTTTCATGTCTGATCTAGTAATCATATGAATTGAACTCTTAAGTGTAGTTGTTAACTTTTCAAGTCCAGCACTCTTGATTAATTCTTTTCCCAGTTATATGGAAAAATTCTTCATCTTCTCATTTATTATCTGGAATTATCACAAATTTATAAAATTCCAATATCTGATAATTCTAGTAGATATTTTATCTGTGACTCAGTTTTTATTGTTTATATTTTTTTCTTTGAATCCTATTTCTTGGTGTGCCTAGTTCTTTTTGTTGAATGTTGAGCATTGTGTATAATGCATAATAGAGGCTTTAGGTGGTGTTACCTTTCTCCAGTGAAGATTCTCATTATCTTGTAGGCAGAAAAAGTGATGGCTGATCATTTTATAATCTAATCAGAGACTAAGTTGCCTGACGACTGATTCAAATCCTGGTATATTTGTTAGAGGCCTTTTAAATTAATTGGATTCTACAAAAAGACCAAAGATCAAACGGAATGTATCTTACCGTAGAGATTTGCTTGTTAGAAGCCACTTCTCTCCTTTTCCCACACACTTCTCACCTTATTGAGGTTTTCCCATTGACCTGCTTTAAGCTTTGACTGTTCATTTGAATGAAATGGACTACTTTAAAAATTACTCAGGCCCAAGTTATTCCCAAGACTACATAAGAATCTCTTAGGGTAGGAATCAAGCATCAGTAATTTAAAAAAATTCTCCAGGTAATCCCAAAGTGCAGCCAAGCTCGAATGCCACTGCACTGGTCTTCCAGAGTAATCACAGTGGGGTTGGCTTCCTCAAGTCATGTGAGACAGAGAAACATAGTCACCTACCAAATTTTTTTGTTATGTGTGTGTATAGCTCTTCTAGTTGTTTTGTTCTACTCTTCAGGTCTTGGCAGTCTTTACTCAGCACAATTCATGCCTGTACTATGCTACAAAGAAATATATATTAAACAAGATCATTTTTCCTTCCTAGTGGGTGGAGATGAACTCATAAGTAGTAAATTCATTGTATGAAAAGTGCTATACAGAAGTAAGCACAGTGTGAGGCATTTGATTTAGTCTTGTTAGATAATAGGCTTCCTGGAGGAGACAAGAAGATGGAGTGATTTGGGCAAAAAAGCAAGGTAGGAAGAGGGCTAGTGGCACAGATAAAAGAAACATATAGGCAAATCCTTCAGGCAAAAAATATAAGGAATACTTAGGGAACTGCACGATCCCATAATCACTGTGTTTGCTCTTCCCTTTCAGTCGTCTACCATCTTCAGAATTGTGTTTTCTGATTTCATTGGCTATATGGATCTCACTTACTCTATGCCATTTGTGTTTCCCTTGATTTTTATCACTTATCTGGATTCTGAATGAGTCAGTTTGGGCTTTCATTGTTATTATTTTTGCATATGCTGGTCTGATCTGTCATTTTGATACATGTTTTTATTTTAACCTATGTCACCCTCTTATGCCTCATGTTATTCACATGTGACTGAAATTATTTCGAATTCACCTATACAGTGTCAGTTGAGCACCTGCTACACACTGGACATAACTCTAGGTACTGGTGATATAGTAGGGACACAGCAGTAAACTAAACAGGCTAGAATTCCCACTCTCACAAAACTTGTGCCAATTGAAGAACAAGCTTAACAACTTTTGGTCACTGACTACAAGATGTATTTTGGAATCACTTCATTAGTTATATGCCTATCTTGGTTTAGCATCTCTCATCTTGGTTTTACACTGTGTATGTAAGATCTGCTATCTGTGTTTCTGAGGAGAAAAATCTCTCACGTATTCTAAGCCAACAGTGGCAACATCCAGAACTCTCACAGGGATTAACAGACACAGCTCATGCAAGCATCTTTTTATAAATAAAGTTTTATTGGAAAACGGCCATGCTTTTGTGTTTAGGCATTATCTATGACTGTTTTCAGGCTATGCCAGCAGAGTCAAGCAATTGCAACAGGAGCCATGTGATCCATAAGCCAAAAATGCTATCAGCCCCTTTAGTAAAGTTTGCCAACACCAATCTATTCTAGATTATTCACTGTTGTCTTTTGTTTCCATTCCTGTGAGCCCTCATTCTGTGGATGGCTTATCTTGCTGTTGATTGTTCTCTGTGTTAGAGGGGAACATGTACTCCCCACTTCTAATATTTCATGAGCATGGAAGAACTCCTAGCATTTATACTCTTGACACTTTGTCTCCTCTCTGCTCCTTCCCTGGGAATGACTTACCTGACTGGAAGAAGGACCTACACATGTATAGCTTAGCCTCTTTTCTTTCCTTCTTTTGAATCCACCTTCCAGTGGAGAGGTGCACTCTTGACTGTTCTCCCTACCCTATGAGAAGCTTAATAGAGAAGATCCTGCCTCTGTTGCATAAGTCTGAAGTTTGCGGAGAAAGTTTAATCAAACTTGTACACATATGTTCATCAAAAAGCATTATGACTATAAAAGACACTTGAAGATTAACTGCCTGATCCCTTCATCTATCTTTCAATCAGTTCTAAACTTTGGAGAAAAAACCAAATGTCATCAATTGAACCCTCCTTAAACATTCACATTCTGATATATCAGCTAGTAACCTTGATAAATAGAGGAGGACTAGAATTTGAAGAGTAACATACACACTGATGAGTCTTCTGGAGTGGTTCTGAGAGTGACTTTAAGAAGGCAGAACATGTAGGATTTTAGCCTTGGTGGGTCCCAGCTACTTACAGAGGCTTTGTCTGCAAGGAGGCTGTTTCTTAATGGTGTGAATTTTAGCAAACTCTTGTTACAGACTACCCCCATCCCAGCAAATCTTGGCCACTGGACATTTCAGTAAGCATGCAAAGGTGAAGCAAAGATTTCAGCTAAATGGCAAGAGAGTCTTTCTTTAAACAGGCTTCTGTATCAGGATGCTAAAAAATTTTTTGCTGCTTTTATTCAGTTTTTCAGCAAGGACTATAGGCCATGACCTTAAATGCTTCTAAACTTGCAGCTTGACTCTTCTTAGAGGACTTTGGGCTGTTTAGACCACCTTACCTGGAAGGAGAACGGACAGTGCCTGGGAGTTACAGAAGCCCAGCTGCCCAGTTCTCTTGCTTGGAGACCAGACAGACACCAAGGTGCAATTTTTATTTCCAAACTCCCTGAGGGTTCAGGCAGAGGCTAGAATTTTATCTGAAATTATCTTTTCTTGATCTTTTCCCTATTTTGTTTTTCCTAGCCTCTTTCCGTGGAGCTTTTTATTCATAAATCACTTGTGTTCAAATTATTTACTCAGGGTTTTTTTTTTCTGGGAAAGCCTAACCTAAGACAATATGTTAGAAAAACGAATGCGTGGGCAAGAGAGAATAGAGGAAGCAAAAGAAAGAAAGCTTTTGGGCCAACCAGCAATTCTATCCCTACACATAGTAGACATGAAAGAGAATTGTCTAAGTAGAAGGTAAAACTGAATCTGCTCAAAAGAAGTCAAAGGATAAAGAAGAAAAGAAAATCCTGGTGATATATCCCATGACTGCAGAAAAAAGTATACTAAATAAGAAGTGCTATTCATATCTCAGAACATTCAAAACTGACGAAGGGCCTTGTCTTGAGGATCACATTGTAGCGTTGTGGATTTTCACTAGGCCTCTAGAAGCACTAGATTCAGTAACATCAATCAAAGTTTCAGCTTAGGAATCTTCTGAATGTGATTCTCCACTTGAAGTAAATATGGGAACAAAGGAGAAGTCTCCTCAAATAGGCATGTTTTATAGTCCTAATATTTCTATAGTAAGAAGTCATGGAAGGAACCTGAATAATGCAGAACTGAAAATATCTTTTTCAAGACACAGGGAAGGCTGTGTCACTTGGCATAAGCCCATCCTAAATGCAACATTTAGGTTCCAGAAACACCAGAATCCAAGGGGAACTGCATAGTAAGGGACTTTTAAAATGGCAGATGAAAAGAACGCATCACAAATAGGATCTGCGTAAGCTGACCTGCTAATTTTGCAAATAATTTGCCAAAAGGCAGCAGTGTCTCAATGCAGTGGCCAGAGAGAGAGAGAGAGTGGCATGCACAGGTGTGTGTTTTTTCCACATAAGGAAAGCCCGGTATCATCATAACCTCCTAGTGGCACTTTTTCCTGGGTGAATTTGTTCTCATAGATTCTAAAAAAGCCTTGCGTCCTGGCTAGGCTGAAGTGAGAAAGTCTACGTTCCTGCCCTCAGGTCCCACAAGTGTCTGCCTTGGTTTTTGTAGCATTGTTAGAAATAAGGCTTGGAGTCATAAGGAAAAATGAGTACTTGGAAAAAGGATTTTTTAATAACGTATATTTACTTTTGTGTTGGAGGGTGTTTTTTTAATGGCTGGTTGTTTTGAGAGTGTATAGAATAAAGGAGAGTAGAAGTTTTTAATGTGACTTTTTTGTGTGTCTTATTTAATTGGCTGGGGTTGGACTGTATAATTTAAACTAGACTTGATTGGTTAAACATTTAAACTTTTTAAGATAAGGTGAATGTGTGATGGGAGAGAGGGGCAAGGAAGAAGGGGTCATTTGTGGTGAACTAGAGAGTTTTTTTTTTTTTTTTTGAATAAGGAAAGGAATGTGAGATGGTGTTCATAATGTCACTGGTGGTGTGGTACATTTGGGCATGTAGTAAAGTTAGAAGGAAGAAAAGGAGGAAAACGGGGGGTACAGGGAATGAAAGAATAAAAAGTTGAGTAGGCTGTTTCAAGAGACACATATATTTTATAACTTCATTTTTATTTTTTATAACTTGTTTTGAAAACAGTATATTTTGACTTTGTTGTTGGGCTTGACTTTTTTTTTCTTAGCAGTATTTATTTTGTTTTTTAGTTTTAATTTTTGTGTACATAGTTGGTGTATATATTATGGGCTGCACGAGATGTTTTGATACAGACATGCAATGTGAGATAAGCACGTAATAGAAAATGGGGTATCCATTCTCTCAAGCATTTATCCTTTGAGTTAAAAACAGTCCATATACACTCTTTCATTAAAAGTTATTTATTATACTTTAAGTTCTGGCGTACATGTGCAGGTTTGCTACATAGGTATACACGTGCATGGTGGTTTGCTGCATCCATCACCCTGTCTCCTACGTTAGATATTTCTCCTAATGCTATCCCTCCCCATTTCCCCCACCCCCTGCTAGCCCTCTCCTAGCCCCAGACCCCTGAACAGGCTCTAGTTTGTGATGTTCCCCTCCCTGTGACCATGTGTTCTCATTGTTCAACACCCACTTATGAGTGAGAACATGCAGTGTTTGGTTTTCGGTTCTTGTGTCAGTTTGCTGAGAATGATGGTTTCCAGCTTCATCTGTGTCCCTGCAAA
>CAUYLG010071318.1:0-69804 GCA_963573385.1 Cacajao melanocephalus | reverse complement strand
ACTTTTACACTGTTGGTGGGAGTGTAAATTAGTTCAACCATTGTGGAAGACAGTGTGGCGATTCCTCAAGGACCTAGAAATAGAAATTCCATTTGACCCAGCAATCCCATTACTGGGTATGTATCCAAAGGATTATAAATTGTTCTATTATAAAGACACATGCACACATATGTTCATTGTGGCACTGTTTACAATAACAAACACCTAGAATCAACCCAAATGCCCATCGATGATAGACTGGACAAGGAAAATGTGGCACATATACACCATGGAATACTATGCAGCCATAAAAAAATGATGAGTTCGTGTCTTTTGTAGGGACGTGGATGAATCTGGAAACCATCATTCTCAGCACACTGACACAAGAACAGAAAATCAAACACCGTATGTTCTCACTCATAGGTAGGTGTTGAACAGTGAGAACACATGGACACAGGGAGGGGAGCATGACACACTGGGGTCTGTTGGGGGGGACTAGCGGAGGGGCAGTAGGTGATAGGGAGGTTGGGGAGGGATAACATGGGGAGAAATGCCAGATATAGGTGACAGGGGATGGAGGCAACAAACCACATTGCCATGTATGTACCTATGCAACAATCCTGCATGCTCTGCACGTGTACCCCAGAACCTAAAGTACAATTAAAAAAAAAAAAAAAGAAATGCTACTGATTTTTGTACATTGATTTTATATCCTGAACCTTCACTGAAGTTGTTTATCAGTTCAAGACGGCTTTTTGCAGAGTCTTTAGAGTTTTCTGGTATAGAATCATATCATTAGCAAAGAAAAATAGTTTGACTTCTTCTTTTCCTATTTGGATACCTTTTATTTATTTTTCTTGCCTGATTACTCTGGCTAGGACTTCTATTACTATACTGAATGAGTGGTGAAAGTGGGCATCATTGTCTTCTTCCAGTTCTCAAGGAGTATGTTTCTAGGCTTTGCCCATCCAGTGTGATGTTGGCTGTGGGTGTCTCATAAATGGCTCTTAGTATTTTGAGTTGTATTCCTTTGATGCCTAGTTTGTTGAGGCATTTTATCATGAAGGGATGTTGGATTTTATTAAAAGTTTTTTCTGTGTCTTTTGAGATGATCATATGTTTTTTTTTAATTTCTGTTTATATGGTGAATCACAATGATTGATTTGCATATGTTGAACCAAGCTTGCATCCCAGGAATAAAGTCTACTTGATTGTGGTGAATTCAGTTTTAGATGTCCTGATGGATTTGGTTTGCTCGTATTTTGTTGAGATTTTTTGCATCTATTACATATTTTTGTCATTTGTCTTTGATTCTCTGCATATAGTGTCCTTTCTTTAATTTTTCTTTTGGCTGTCTTTAAGATTTTTTTCTCTTTAGATATGATGTATGTTTATTTTGAATACGATGTGTCTATTTTCTTTTGTTGGTTTTTCTGGTCTTCTCTGAGCTTTTTTTGTTCTGTGTTATGGCATGTTTTACTTAATTTGGAAAATTCTCAACCATTATCTCTTTGTGTATTTCTTTTGACCTGTTCTCTTTTCTTCTGTTTCTGTGATTTCAATTACATGTATATAGACCATTTAATAATTGTCTCATTGCTCTTGTATGCTTTGTTCTGCTTTCATTCTTGTTTTTTTCCTGTGATGAGATTTTTCAGAGAGATTACCTTGATAATAATGGTTGTTGTTGTTGTTCCTGAAGCATCAATTATTTCAAAAGATGAAGCTATATTTTAGAGACATATGCTTCTTGGCATATTTGAGATCTTTCATATTGTTAGTAAAATGTAAGTTTGTAATATTTTTTTTCCCAACTGAAAAACAATCTGCTAAGATTTATGGACAGTGAGATATAGCCTAGGATTGTAGCTGTTGGTGAAGATAAAATGTAATGTAATAACTGTAATGACTTATGAACTAAGCTGTGTTCTTAGTGTTCTGTGTCAAAATATTTTTTTAATTTTTCTGTTAGATCACTTGACTGTTGTCTTCTAAATTATGCTGTTATATATTTAATTTGGAATAAAGAATATTACCTGTTATCAAGTATCTAGACCTAGATGTTTTTATTTTTCTCTCCTGTAACTGTGTAGAATTAAATAGACTAATGTACAATGCAATTAAGGAATTAACAATAATGTTTTGTTTCTGTAGTGCGTTAATTTGCCTTTATGTTTATTAAGAGAGGGGTTTGGAATTATAAATGGGATGCCTTTTAAAGAAAGTTTTTTTAATGCATGAAAATATTTAGGACTGCTAAAAGGTAATAAACTGAATTAGTGTAAATAAAACAAACTTAAAACTTGGAAATATCAGACTTTTTGAACTAAAAGTGATGAATGAGAATTATCTCGTTTCTTTTTTAAATTATATGGTAGTCAAGTGAAATATTGAAATATTACTTGAAAAGGAAAGCGAGATATGCTTCTAATTTTTTAAAATTTACGTCAGTTGAGGTGTGTCAGATTTACCAAAGATTCTTAATTCCAACATCTAAAAGTTTAATCATAGAAAACCTTATATTTGAAATCTGAAGTTTAATATTGTTGAATGAGTATTGGTATCTGAGGAAAGATTGTTTTGGGGGAACTGGTTATTATAAGCATTTTTTATGTGATCTCTGCCTTACCTAAACAGGATTCATTGTCATGATATATTATACTCTTACAGAGAGGAAAGTATTTTGTTTGCCCCATGTTTCAGTAGCTGGCAGATTTTGAGATGAGGATATCTCCAAGTTGATATTGGAGAATAGCCGTAAGAAAAGACAAGGAGCCAAATCCATGAAGCATTTGCTTTTTTTGGCAGAAAGCCTCAGTATTTGTATACAGATTCTTCCTAAAAATTGAAGTAAACTGGATTATGGACAGTTTCTTGTTTAGTGTGTTAAATTCCCACTCTACATCCCCAGTACACACTTGAGAACAGATCAAGCTTCTGTTGACTGTAACTCTTTCTGGCACTCCTTTTGCGGTTGTAGAACAGGAACGAGGAATTGTTTTTCCTTTGGTAAAAGGGAAGACACTTTCTAAAATTACTTAAAGGTACAGTCGTGTGTTGCTTTATGACAGGGATATGTTCTGAGAAATGCATTGGTAGGTGATTTTGTCATTGTGTGAACATCGTTGAGTATACCACACAAACCTAGAAAAAATATTTACAAATAAAAATATATTTGTATACTACATTAGAAAACTAACTGTCCCAACATCATTACTGAGTATCAGTCATTTCCCCTACTTGATCTGCAGTGTCAATATCAAGTGTCACATATGAGGTTTCAATATTATGCTCTATTATAATCTTAAGGGACCACCATTGTATGTGCAGCCCATCTTGACTGAAACATTGTTAGGTGGCACATAACTGTAATTGGAGCTCTGATTCCACACACCCACAGGTATATAAAAGAAAAGTGAAAATCCATTGTGTTCTTTTATCCTAATACTTTTTTCACAATAATTTTTTAATACATAATGGGACTTTGGTAGATATTTATTGAAGAAGAGAAATTATTTCTTTGTATTTAATCATAAACAGGTGACAGTCACTTACATGTAGATTGTGGACATTCAAATCCATTCTGTGTCCATTTCCATGGTTACTACTTTAATTGAGGTGTCATTATTTTTGCTTGGACCATTGTAATAACCTCCCAGTTTGCCTCTATGTTTACCTGTTTTCAAATTCAGCCCTTATATATTTTAGATTATAGCCCTGGCCTATAATCTAAAATAAAACTCTAGACAACATAAAGTTTTTTCATGATCAAGCACCTGCCTGCCTTTTCAGCCTAACCTGCTTCTTCTCCAAGCACTTAGCTCTTCAGTCTGAACTGCTTGCTCAAATGCATGTACCTCATGACTTTGCATATGCTATTAGCTTAATAAAAGCGGGTACCAGGTTTCTGGTATGGTGTCATCCCTTATGAAATGAATGAGTGCCATTCCTCTGGATGGAGTGACCTTTTCTATTGGTGAATTCTTCATGCTTCAAGACTGTCCTGAGATAGCATCTACACTGTCAAGCCTCTCCTGACTTTCCTCAGTCATAGCAGTTTTTTGTGCCACCATTGTACTTTGTACCTCTGTTAGAGCAGTTGTCACATTAACTTGCAAGGCGTTTTGTTTGTTTTTAACATGTCTGTCTTGCCTCTTAGAGTGTACGTTTCATGAGAGCAGATTCAGTATGCTGCCAGTCTTTGTGTCCTTAGTGCTTATTACCTACACATGCATTAAAAATTAGAAAAAAACAAAGGAAGGAAGGACAAATAAGTGATTCACTTATATGTGATACCTAAAATAGTCAAATTTATAGAGAGAAAACAATAGAATAGTGGTGACCAGGGGTGGGATGGAGGAGGAATGGGGATTTATTATTATTTAATGGGTACAGAGTTTGTTTGGGATGATGGAAACGTTCTGGAGAGGGATAGTGGTGATGGTTACACAATAATGCAAATGTACTTAATGCCACTGAATTGTATACCCAAAAAGGGTTAAAATGGTAAATTTTACGTATATTTTACCATATTTTTAAAAAAGGCAAAATTCATGAAGGTAAGGACCTTGGACTGTTTACTCACCTTTGTTCTCTCTGGTTCCTAACATTTTGTTTTACTGTTAAATTATTTTCTTTTGACATGGTAGTACTTGATTTTTTAAAAATGTTTGAAATTAGGTCCAACACAGTAGCTTAGGCCTGTAATCCCAGCACTTCAGGAAACTGAGGCGGGAGGATTGCTTCAGGCCAAGAGTTTGAGACCAGCCTGGGCAACATAGTGAAACCCTTTTTATTAATAATAATGATAATAAAGTTTGAAATTGAATGTAAACCCATAGAAAATTGTCTAAGAAACTAACTGAATTTATAAACTAAGGGAGGAAACATAGCACATAACTTTAAAATATCACATATTTAAAGGAAATGTTCTTGTGATAGTATAAATATTAACTAAAATTAATAACTAAAATGGTTGTCACCTGCTACTAAGCAGTATATAGTGGTAAAACAGAAGCAGTATGGCATTGTGAGACTTCAGCCCTGGTAAGTAAAAAACTCTCTTACTTGCTTAGAATGGTCTTCTTACCCAAGTCCAGGATGACTGGGGAGCAGTACAACCTTGAGTATTTCTTATGTTCGAGATAATCTCATTTGAGCCCCCTCTGTCTCCAGGAAATGGATATACCTTTATTTTCCTGTAAGAAAAGCGTACGGGCTGTTGAATACTATCAACCTGGCATAATTGCAAACCCAGTTGATATATATGTCTGAGCGCACACATGTACATTAGAACTTGTAGTAAAGTCATCTGTCAGACTAAATTTGCCAAAGAATTTGTCTGGAAACGGTTTAAAATGAGATCTTATTTTTACCTAAGGAAGTGTGATGGAGTAGGTCTGGAGTGGTGCCCAGAAATATATTGGTGCCTGTGATTTAGGTAACTCTTAGAATCTACTGTAAGAAATACTGTTTTGATAAAGCAAGTGTTACTTTGGATTAATCAAGGTCTCTTCTAGAATCAGATTGTTCTTATTCAATGGTTAAAGTATATATATATATTATATATTAAAATATATAAAGAATGACTTTTTTGACTGCATAATTCTTATCAATTTCTTGTTCTTTCTTTCCAGTGATTTCCACATTTTTACTTTCCTACCTATTGCTATTGTCAGGTGTTGATAAATTCTGGTGGGTGACAGGTAATAATGAGGGGCAAATATGTTCATTCCCTGTTTTTTTTCTTTAATCACTTTTCTTGAGATATAATTTACATGTAATAAAATTGACTAATTAGACGAGTTATGACAAACATATACAGTCATGTAACCATCATCACCACAATCATGGTATATAAAAGATGTCTATCACCCTAAAAAGTGCCCTTGTACCCCTTTTAGTAAAACCTCCCTTGCTATTCCTGGTTCCTCACAACCACTTATTCGCTATATCACTGTAATCACTATAGTTTCGCCATTTCTAGAATTTCACATATATGGAACCATCTGTTATGTAGTTATGTGTCTTCATTCACATTGCCATATGAATTAATGGTTTTTTAAATTGCAGAGTAGTATTCCATTATATGGATACCATTCACTAGGTGCTGGACATTTGGATTGTTTCCGATTTGTACTATTATGAATAAAGCATTCATGTACAAGTCTGTGTGATTATATACTTTCATTTCTCTTATAAATATTTAGGAGTGAGATTGTTGGGTTAAATGGTAAGTTTACTTCATAGGAAACGGCCATTTTTCCCAATGTAGCTGTCCCATTTTGCATTAGCTCCAACAACTTATGGGAGGTCCAGTTTCTCCCACCCTCTTCAACATTTGTTTATATTTAATCTTTTAAAATTCTTTTCTAGAGGGAGTGTAATGATATCTCATTGTGATTTTAATTTTCATTTCCCTAAGGTCTAAGAATCTGAACACCTTTTTGTGTGCTTATTTGTGTGCTTATTTGCCATTCACATATCTTCTTTGGTGAAGTATCCAAATCTTTTTTTACAAAATTGTTTCTCCTCCTATTGAGTTGAAGGGGTTCTTTATGTATTCTGGACTCAAGTGTTTTATCAGATACATATTTTGCAAATGTTTTCTCCTAGTCTATGGTTTGCCTTCTCATTTTTCTAGTGGTGTCTTTTGAAGAGTATTTGAAACTGTGATAAAGTAGATTTTATCTTTTTTTTTTTTCTTTCATGAGTCATACTTTTTGGTGACCTAAGAAATCTTTGCCTAACCTAAGAAATCTTTGCCTAACCTAAAATCTCAAATATTTTTTGTTTTCTTGTAGTTTTATGTTCTCCATTCTTACCAGATTGTGATTTGATTTCTAAGTTATCATTAGGTACTTCTTTTTAGAAGTATTAATGGAGATTATTTTAATCAGGCTTTTTAAAGCTGTGAGGTAGCTTTATAAAACTTCCCTTCAGTATTTGCCCCAAAATGTGCTTTAAATATGGTCAGAGTATCAATAGAAGGCAACGTAGAACTGTTCTGTGCCCTAAGATTTTAATTTCTGACCTCCTGGTTGTTGTTGGTATCTGCCCAGGGATAATTGCTCTTCAGGCAACACTTTTCATATGTAAGCCAGCCTGTCAAAAGTGTACCTAAAAGTTCTGTGTCAGTCATTTTCTGAGTTACTGATGTGAACACAGGTTCTGTGTGAATCAGACCTGAGAGGATTTTGAATGTTACAGAATGCCTTTTGTTAGGGAATTTAAGACTAGAAGAAGTTGGGAAAGTGACAGATTTATATAAATATGAGTGTCAAAACCAGTTAAAATGTTCTGACTCAACTTGAAATATGTTGGACTATGTAATAAATATAATACTGTGAAATATTCTGAACTAGACTCAACTCCGCTGTGGCTTTTCCTCCCTTGTAATTCCATTACTTGGTCCTGTTTCCCCTTTTATTCTGTGACCTAGGGCCCAGCTCAGACCCAGGGCATCCCCTTACACTTCATGTAGAACTGTGAACCTATAACGTTTTATATGGAAATTCATTATGATTCTGTCTCCTTTCTACCTTATCACCCGAGTGGGATAAATGTAATAAACCAATAGCTTCTCTGGTTCTTTCTCTTTGAGCTGACTAGGATAGTTTATAGGTAATATCTCATTCCACTTTCTGCATAACACAGACTGGTTGGTTGTCTTTCCCAGCCAAAACAGCTTAAGCAACAGATTGGACAAAAGCAGATAAGAGAACCCAGCTTTCTCTTCTGAAACCCAGACATTAGAGTGATGTACAAAAGTGTAAAACAGTTCTGTCTTTTCACAATTTTTTTAATGATCCGAATGTACAGCTTTTCTCATTTCTTTCTTCCTCTCCATAATGTATAATAGTTTGCTGTTGTGTACCATTTTAAGCCCATACTTTCCTACCTTTTCTTTCTTTCTTTCTTTTTTTTTTTTGGTAGTTGTATATAGCACTTACTGTCCACTGTAGGAACTTAAATTATACGTATGTAAGTCTGCTTAAAGTTGTCAAATAGGATACTAATGTTTTGTTTTGTTTTGTTTTGTTTCTTTAGACAGGGTCTTGCTCTGTCACCCAGGCGGGAGTGCAGTGGCACTATCACGGCTCACTGTAGCCTTGAATTTCTGGGCTCAAGCAATCCTCCCACCTCAGCCTCCTGAGTAGCTGGAACAACAGGTGCATACCACCATGCCTGGCTAATTTTTTTATTTTTAGTATAGATGGGGTCTCACAATGTTGCCCAGGCTGTGCTGTAACTGCTGGCCTCAACCATTTTTCCTGCCTCAGCCTCCCAAAGTGCTGGGATCACAGGTGTGAGCCACCGTGCCCACCCCCGGCCTTGTTCATGTATTTTCAGGCTTCTTTCTGCGCTTCATTTTGGATGGTTTCTATGGCTTTGTCTTCAAGTTTATTAATCTTTAATTCTGGCATTTCAGATATATTCTTAATTCTACTTGTATTTTCCATCATCATTTTTTTTTCATCCTTCATGAGATGAAAATTTTGATTTTTTTTTTTTTTTACTATCTGCGTCTCTATTTAATATGTTTAAACATTCTTCTACTTCTTGAATGTTTAGGTTACAGTTACAATAACTATTTTAATATCTTTGCTTGTTAATTCCATCATCTGTATCATTTCCCGGCTTATTTCTGTTGCTACAATTTTTTTTCCTCATTATGGGTCATATTGTTCTGCTTATCACATGCCTAGTTTTTTTCACTGGATGCCAGACTTTTTTGATTTTACCTGGTGTTCTGGATATTGTTGTATGTTTAGAAATATTCTTGAGCTTGATTCTGGGACACTGTTAAGTTATTTGGAAATAGTGTAATCCTTTCAAGTCTTTTTATGCTTAGTTGGGCAGGAGCAGAGCAAACTTAACTAGGGCTAATTTTGCCCCACTACTGAATCAGTAATCTTATGATTATTCTACTTGATGTCTTGTGAAGTATGCAGGTTTTTTCCTTCCTAGATGAAACATAAATTATTCCTGCTACTGTGTGAGCCCTTGGGATTGTTCCCTCTGCCCATTTTAGTTACTTATTTTTCTGCTTCAGGTACATTTCTCACAAAGCATATGCTGATACTTTCAGTAAAAACTTGAGGGAACCCTCTGCAGATCTACTCCTGTCTGTCTCTTTGCAGTTCTCTCCTCCTGGTACTCTACCAGGCAAAGTCTAACGAGCTTGGCCTTCAACTTGATTTCCTCAACTCAGGGAGATTGTCAACCTCCACCTGGGTTTCTTATACCTCTGCTCCATGGAAACTCTCTCTAAGCAGGGAGCTATTGAAGAAGGACTTAGAATGTTTGTTTCCCTTCTCTCAGGGATTTCTGTCCTATGCTGGCCAATGTCCAATGTGTAAAGACCATTGATTTACCTGCTTTTCTGTTTGTTAGTTATTTCAGGCAGTGGGTAAGTTTATTCCCTGTTACTCCACCTTGACGCGAAACCATGCCTACTCAGTTTTAAAGATTAAGCTCAAGCATTAAATCTTCTCCAAAGTGTTTCATATTTCATTTTCTAGTCAGGAATGATTTGTTTGCAAAGAACACAAGCTCTTTCAAAAACAGCTTAATTGGCCAGGTATGGTGGCTCATGCCTGTAATCTCAGCACTTTGGGAGGCTGGGGCAGGAAGATTGCTTGAGACCAGGAGTTAGAGACCAGCCTGGGCAACATAGCAAGACCTCATCTTTATTAACAATTAAAAAAAAAAAAGCTGAGTGTGGTGGTGTGCTCCTGTAGTCCCAGCTACTCGAGAGGCTGAGGTGACAGGAGCACTTAAACCTGGGAGGTTGAGACTACAGTGAGCCATTATTGTGCCACAGCACTCCAGCCTGGGTGACAGACCCTGTCTCAAACAGAAATGAAAATGGTCAGGCAAGGTGGCTCATGCCTGTAATCCCAGCACTTTGGGAGGCCGAGGGTGTGTGGTTCACTTGAGCCCAGGAGTTTGTGACCAGCTTGAGCAACATGGTGAAACCCCATCTCTCCAAAGAATACAAAAATTAGCCGGGTGTGGCGCTACGTGCCTGTGGTCCCAGCTACTCTGGAGGCTGAGGTGAATTATCTGAGTCCAGGAGGCAGAGGTTGCAATGAACAGAGCTAGACCCTGTCTCAAAAAATAAAGATAAAAAGCTCTAATAAAAAGGAGATTTACTATTACAACATAGAGAAATCTCACAGATCTTCATTGCATGGTATAAACAAGTCTTGCTCCCTTCCATTGTTTTCTCTGCATACCAGTTTCCACACAATTCTTCCAATTTGCCTTTAGCTCTCACTTGTCTGTCGGTATTAACTGTGGCCTTAACTCTACGTGACCATTCAGCTCTAGTCCTTAGACTAGATTGTTGGATTATTTATTTGAACAGCCCCAAGGAGCCAGAAAATTCATATCTTGGGTGAACAGAGTTCAATACAGACAGGATAGTGTTCCATGATTCATAATACAATTAATTATATTCACAATACAATTAAAGTAAATTTTTTAATTAAAAAATTTAAGGATTTTTGTGTGAGAAATAACCTTTAAATTCTAACTTAGGAGGTTGAGTCTCAAGTAATATTCAATGAACATAGTGTTTGTATGGTAGTAGAGACTTTTTGCTTAATTTTTTTGCTTGTTAAATAATATGATTCATCAATAAACATTTACAGAGCATCTGTTATGTATCAGGTACTGTCCAAGGCACTAGGAATGCAAAGGAGTTTATATTCTGAAATAAGGGTTGACCAGCTACAGTCTGTGAGCCAAATCCAGTCCATCCAGCTATTTTTCTAAGTAAAATTTTGTTGGCTCACAGCCTCTCATATTGATTACATATCATATATAGTTGTCATCATGCTTCAGCAGGAGGTAGTTGCACCAAAGATTTGCTGTGACTCACAGAGCCTAAAATATTTGCCATTTGTCCTATTATACCTTACGTCAACCGCTGACATAAGGTGATTTTTTTTTTAATGTGAAAGGTTAACAACTTTTTACAGGGTGAAAATCATCTTTAATCAGGTCTTAGACTTTGATGAAAATTAATAGAGGTTAAATTACTTTCCTAGAGTCCTGACATTTGAAATTTTTGCTTTTATTCATGCATTAAGACCACAGGTTTGTTTTGTCTCTTAATTAATTTCTAGTTAGTGAGATTGCATTTTTCCCTATAAGAGTTTTCTAATAGCAAGCATTTGAAAGTTGGAATTAAAATAATCTCACACGAGGGCATCCAGGTTTACTGGTGATTCAGAACACACGTGGTATGGTATTTGGTGAGAGGCTAAAGGCCAAGTGTTGCAACCACCCATATAAGTCTTTTGCAAACCATCAAGTGTATTCTGTTAATTTTAGCAATAAACAGATTTTTTTCCTTCAGTGTGCTGAAACAAAGATTAATATGTTTTGGGATGGTAGGCATAGTTGAAAATTAACTCTGTTTTCAAATATAAAAATTAAACACAGAAGCTCAGGAAATACATCTGAGTCTAACTGTACTTGTGAGATTAGTGATCAGTATGTAGTTTCTCTGTCTTCATGGTTGTCATTAGTTAAGGTAAAGAAGTCTTACATAGATTTACATGAAGTTATTCATCCTTCAAGTCTCTGCTGTTCTACAAAGAGTAGATTTATTATTCATTTTTAATATATGCCTATCTCTTTAAAGTGCCATAGTCCCTAATCTGAGTATCAAATACTAGATTCTCCTAAGGCTTTATAAAAGGAGATTCCCACTGAAGGGAATTTGTGGAAGAAATGTAGAGTCCCTGTGATTTGGGAGTTTTTATAACTAAGGTCACTTCATCCCAGTTTATTG
Source organism: Cacajao melanocephalus (assembly GCA_963573385.1). NCBI lineage: Eukaryota > Metazoa > Chordata > Mammalia > Primates > Pitheciidae > Cacajao > Cacajao melanocephalus. The sequence goes on along the minus strand of CAUYLG010071318.1, from coordinate 58,019 downwards.
GGATGTTCCTGATTTTCACTAGCATTATTTATTAGTAGGGACCACCTTTATTCTCAATAATCTAATTTGGACAAGAAATTATATTGTCATTCTGTTAATAGAATCATACTGACTATAGAGCAGCTGGATCTACTTTAAAATTTAGCATTTAACCAACCTCAGCATTTATTCTGATTAGCTGTTAACTCTCATGGGAGTTGGTGGATTGATGACCAGGAGACAGCACAATTGTTAAAATGAAACTTGACTCATACACAGGTCCATCTGACAGTAAGGGGCTATATTATGTATGTCTGTACAGCACAAAATCATTTGAATCCCCACAGCTAAAAATGAACTTTTTATGCTGTGTTGAGGGACTTCCTCAGTCTGTCTCCAATCGTCTTTTCTAGGCTTATGTCCCATTTTTCTTTCTCTTTACCATGAATCTTATATTTAAGCCCCACTCATATGCATGGCATTTCCTGAATATATCCTATGCTTTGTCTAACTCCCATACCTTTCCTTAAAACTGTTCCCTCTTTTTTTGTCTATTCTACCTTTTCCAGTCTCCTTTTCCTATGTCTCTTAAATTCCTACACATCCTTTAAAAACTGGTGTAAATATCACTTCCATGAAGCTTTTCTTGCCACATGCATTCCAGTTAGTTTTCCTTTCTGAGGGGCTCCCTAAGCATTTTGTTTCTGTCTCTGTCTTGTAGTATAACTTTGTGCATGAACCCCATCCCCACCTCTTTAAAGGTAGAGGTTATACTTAATTCATTTTGAAATCCATATTACCTATATAAAGCCTTGTACACACTTAAATGTTCAGTAAAAACGTATGGCGAATTGTTGGTATATCCCCCTAGTTTATTTAGAATAACCAGGCCAGAAAATATTTTCAAAATAGGTTTTTTTTTGTAAGGTTTTAAGAGTAACTTTAATATTCCAATTTCTAAATTTATTTAATACTTTTAACTTTATTTTACCTGTTTTTTTAAAAATTATTGCAACTTATATTTAGATTCAGGGGTACATGTACAGGTTTGTTACATGGGTATATTGCATGATGCTAAGGTTTGGGACATGACTGACTCCCATCACCCAGATAGTGAGTATAGCATCCAATGGTTACTTAATCCTTGTCCACCTCCCTACCTGTCCTCACTAGTAGTTCCCACTATCTATTGTTGCCACCTGCATTCTTGCTAACATGTTTTTCTTCAGATAGAAGTATATTTTCATTGACTTAAAATCCAGCTCAAAAGTTTGTTTCTCCTTCCCTTCCAAGGCAGTTTGCCACATGCCAAGAGCTTCTTACATTTTTCTCCTGTTGCCATCTTATTATCTGTAGTTGATTCTTGAAAATGATGAGGTGGTCAGTTGCTTGACTGCCTAGATTAGTTCTCTGGGCTAGTCATTGCCTTCCCATAAATCTCCCTCTCTTTGGCCACTGTGCTTCTGGAGAAGAAGTAGAATGAACAGTATTCAGTTCTCTTTGCCAGTTGAGGAAAATATATCTTAAACATTAACCTGCTTTGTGAAATTTTTCTAATGACAAAAAGCAAAAATTAGCGGGTGATATTATAGCCCTGGCATTTTTTTCCTTTTAAATGAGTCTAATTTTATTATACTCAAGTAGAGAAAACCTATACCAAGCAACTAACCTTTTAGGCATTTTATCTTGGCTGTGTCAAAAAGTTTTGTTTTGAGTGAAAGAAGTTTGTAGGAATTTTCAGAACCTAAAACGTAAAAGTTGATTATCATTTGATATGTTATCAGTCATTCTGTTTTCCTTTTCTGTGGAAATGGCCCCATCATATTCTTTGGCCATTTTTCTTTTGGGTTGCTGTCTTTCTTACTGATTTGTAGGAGTTCTTTGTGTATTCTAGATACTGATCATTTGTGGTTAAATGTATTGGAAACGTCTCTTTCAGGTCTTTGTCTTTTAACTTAGTTTATGATATTCGTGGCCATTTTAATTTAAAGTTGTAGCTTTTTCTTTTGTAGTTTAAGCCTTTTATGCCTGTTTAAAAAATTCTCTTCTAGACAGAGGCTTTAAAAATATTTTTTATATACTTGGATTTGAATCTATCTGGATTGATGTCTTGGGCAGTATGATATTGGAAATCTAACCTTACCTTTTTTCCCAGCTTGGTAACCAGCTGGCCTAGAACTATGCAGAATCTATTCCTTTTCCACTGTAGTTTTATGAACCTATGTTTTAAACCGATACTTCCTAATGTGCCAGTAGATGTTTGAAGGCCTGTCTACATGATACATTTCCATGTCAGTTACCATTGCTATATACCCTTTGTTCATTCTCTGTTGTTTGCCCATATTTTATGGAGGGAATGGAACATGGAGAATAATGGTACTCTGTTTTCTGTTTGGTTTGGAATATTTAAAATCAGTTCTCTGTGAGCTTTGGGAAATAGAAATAACTCCTTTTTATAAAACAGTTAAGAATTTCTGGCCTACACCATTAAGGTCATGTATCAGACTGAAGAAAAGCATCGAAGCACATCTCTTCTAAATTCTTTCATAAAATGAATACGTGAACGGTCTTTTGCTGAATGTTAAGCTGTATATGGACAGGTTGACATCTATGAGGCCAGACAGTTTTCAGTGAAACAATAGCTACTGAAAACCCTAAATTAAGCAACTATGAAAGTTTGCAGACACCTGCAAAATACTAGCATTTTGTCTATTCAGAGTTTTGAAACCTTCTTGAATAGCCTAGGCATTCATTAGAAATTCCAGAAAGGCCACACCTTAGGAGCTGGGCTAATATAGTCCTAGGGTAAAGGCTTTTCTGGACCTGTGTTAACAAAATTTAAAAATAAGGCTGAAAACAATAAGATTGATCTCCAAGTAAATTAGTTGCCTGCTGGAACAAAACTTTATTGAAAGGAAGACGATAAAATCCACATATAAGCAGGTATCTACAATGCCCACCATCTATTTAAAAATTACTATATTTGGCTGGGTGTAGTGGCCCACGCCTGTAATTCCAGCAGTTTGGGAGGCCAAGGAGGGCGAATCACACGGTCAGGAGTTCGAGACCAGCCTGGCCAATATGGTGAAACCTTGTCTCTACTAAAAAAAATTAGCTGGGCATGGTGGCCAGCGCCGGTAGTCCCAGCTACTAGGGAGGCTGAGGCAGGAGAATTGCTTGAATTCGAGAAGTGGAGGTTGCAGTGAGCCGATATTGCGCCATTGCACTACAGCCTGGGTGACAGTGAGACTTGGTCTCAAAAAAAAAAATTACTAGATGTATAAAGAAGTTGACAAATGTAATCTATGAAAAGTGGAAAATCTTGTTAATAAAAACGGACCCAGAAGTGCAGTGTGTGGTCAAATTCAAGGAAACAGACTTTAAAATAGGTATTATGTTTGGTAATTTTAATGAAAACACAATGGAACAAAATCTGTAAATAACAACACAGCCAGCCTGGGCGACAGAGTGAGACCCTGTCCCAGAAACAAAAAACACCACAGACCCTAAACAGGAGACACACAGACACAGACACCAGGGCACATCATAATCAAATTGTTGAAAATTAATAATAATCTTTAAAGCAGCCAAGAAAAATCCCTTAAACCACATTTAGGAAAATCATCATAAGAATTACTGATGACTTATTAGAAATAAAGCATGCCATTTTTGAAAGAAAACCCTAGAATTCTATGATATACTTAAAAAAATCAGGCAAATTAAAGACATTTTTTAACAAAAGCTGCAAAAATTCATTATAAACAGATTTGAACTATGAAAAATGTTAAGGATGCTCTTCAGGAAAAAGGAAAGATACTATATGGAGACTCAGATCTGTACAAAGAAATGAAGAACACCAGAAATGGTAAATATGTAGGTGTAAGGCTTATTGTCGAGTTTAAAATTAGGAAACTGAGGCCAGTATAAGGAAAACTAAATTCCAGTTTATTCAGCTCCCGGGCGAGGTTCTGTGGTCCAGGGTAGGGGCCAGAGTAGTCTTGCCCGGCTGTTCTGGGTGTGGGGTTTTATGGGGGTGAGGGCAATGGATTGGTCAGTGGGGAAACAAAGCATGGGCAACTGCATTGGTCACAGGGAGACTGGACCTGGACTTGGCAAGCTGCCATTGGTAGCCCAGTGGGGCTATCGATAGGTGGGCAGGAGAAGGTAATAGATTGATCAGTGAGGGAACAAAGCATGGGCACCTGTATTGGCCAGAGACAGAGACTGGACCCGGACTTGGCGAGCTGCCATTGGTCAGGCTTTCGGTGGGATTTTTGAATTTTTGGCTGACAGCGTGATTTAGTGCTAAGTGTGGGGCTAGGGGTGGAATGCAGGAGTGGGTGTGGGGAGCCCGCATGGAGAAGGCAGGCACTGAGTAGGACGTCCGGCTTCCTGATAACAGTGTTATCAGGTGCGGAGGGGGTAGGTATTGTCCATCCGGCTCCCGGTGAGGCTATCGGCCTTACAGTAGGTAAATAGAAAATCTTATTTTTCTTAATTTCCTTAAGAGGTAGTTATTTAAAGCGAAAACAATGTTAGTTTATTATGTGGATTATAACAAGTAGAAGTAAACTTTATGGGAACAAAAAACAAAAGATGTGGGAAAATGGAAACATATTGTAACTCCTACAACAACTACTTAAAGAGGTGTAGTTAATAAGACAACTGTTAAGATAGAATTGAATCTAAAATTTTTCCAGGCCAAAAGAGAGCAGGTTAGGGAAAAAATGAACAATGAATAAGCAGGAAAAATAGAAAACAAAATAGCAAGATACAACCTTAAACTTTATTACTTAAATAATTGCATTAGTTTTAAGTCAATTCTTCTAACTTAAAATGCAAAGCACTACTATATTTAGCTCATAAGAATCATACTGAATATAAAGATACAATTTAAAAGTAAAACAATGGAGAAATGTATACTCTGCAAGGAAAAGTCACTAGGAACACTGGAGGATCTAAAGATCAGGCAAAGTAGACTTCATGGTAAGATGTATTATCAGAATTAAAGAGAGAGATTTCAAAATGATAAAAAGTTCAAGTTATTTTTAGGCAAAAATAGTTCAAAAAACTTGATGCAGTACTGACATCAAGGGAGAAACATAAGGGAGAACTCAAGAGAGAAAAAGATAAAGCCAGTGTTACAGTTGGAGACTTCAACACTCTTCGTTCAACATTTGATAAAACAAGTAGATAGAAAATCAGTAAGGATATCAAACACTAGCAAAACCGTCAACCAACTCAGTCTAATTGATGTTTTTAGAACCCTGCACCTACCTAATAACTTCAGAATACACATTGTTTACAAGGTCACATGTAACATTCAATAAGATAGACTATATGCTGACCATAAAATAAGTTTGAGTAAATAAATTTAAAAGGATTATTATGTTTTCCACCTGCCCTCAAGGGATGCCACTAGAGCCTTAACCAACTTAGGGAAAGGGAACTATCTAACTCCAGCCCCCTTTATCCTTCCTGTTTCACCTAAGGGGGTGGGGGAAGCTAAAAAGCACTTGTGACTGTCACAGCCCAGGGACACAGGCCCAGTTAAAGGCTGAAACCTTATCATAGGACTGTAGAACACTTTATCTTTCCCACATCCCCCACATCAACAGGCTCTTCCTCTCCCTTCATAGCAACAGGCTCCTGTATAATAACAGAACATTTCAGCTGAAAAAATTGCAAGGCTTATACTTAAACTATGTAAAGAGTTTCTAGGGAAACCCAAAGACAGTATGAGACAAAAACAAGAACACTAGGGAATATACTAGCCTCTAACACCTATTACTACAGCAAATAGTAAACACAACAGTCTTAACTCCTAGTTAGATATGGCAGAGATTTTGAAATTGTCAGATTGATAATTTAAAATAATTATGAGTAACATGGTAAGATCTGAAATTAAAAATGTAGACAACATACAAGAACCGATGGGTGGCTGGGTGTGGTGGCTCACACCTGTAATCTAGCACTTTGGGAAGTGAGGCAGGAGGATCACTTGAGCCCAGGGGTTCAAGACCAGCCTGGGCAACATAGTGAGACCTCGTCTCTATAAAAAATAAAATTAGCTGAGTGTGATGACATGCACTTGTAGTCCCAGCTCTTTGGGAGGCTGAGGTGGGAGAACTGCCTGAGCCCATGAGGTCAAGGCTGCAGTGAGCCAAGATCACACCACTGCACTCCAGCTTAAGTGACAGAGCAAGTCCCTGTCTCAAAAACAACGATGACAACAACAAAAAGAACAGATGGGTAATCAGGCATAGGGGATTGAAATTGTAAGAAAGAATCAAAAGGAAATGCTAGAAATAAAAATCTGTAACAAAATGAAGAATACCTTTGATGGCCTCTTCAGAAGGAGAACAAAATAAATATTTGAAGTAATGATGACGGAGAATTTTCCAAAACTAAACACCCAGGCATATTATATTCAAACTGGAGGAAACCAAATATAGAAAATTTTGAAAGAAACCAGATGAAAAAACCCACCTTATATGTAAAGAAAGCAAGAATTATATCGGATTTCTCTTCACAAACCATGCAAGCAAGAAGAGAGAGGAGTGACATAAAGTGTTGAAAGAAAAGCGCCACCAACCTAGAATTCTCTGTGCAGTGAAATTATCCTTCAAAATGAAGGAGAAATAAAAAACTTCTCAGACAAATAAACATTGAGGGAATCTCTTGCCAGTAAGAAATGTTACTTGCCTTACAAGAAATGTTAGAAGTTCTCCAGAGAAAAGGGAAATGATATAGGTGAGAAACTTAGATCTACATAAAGAAAGGAAGCATATTAGAGAAGGAATAAGTAAAGGTCAAATCTTTTATTTTCTTGTTCTTAATTGAAAGGTAACTGTTCAAAATAATGGCAGTAATGCATTCAGTTATTATAGCTTAGAGATAAGTGAAATTAATGGCAGCAATTTTATAAGAGACAGGAGGGCTGTGGTGTAAAAGTAATTGTGGTTTTGGACCAGGAATTTTAAATCATCATAACTAGGCTCAAACACATATTTATTAATCAAAATAGGAACCATTACAATCAACACATTTTTGCCAACAGGAAATGTTTATTTCTGTAGCATAAAAAATCTGTGCTTCAAGGCCCAGTGCAGTGGCTCACGCCTGTAATCTCAGCACTTTGGGAGGTCGAGGCGGGCGGATCACCTGAGGTCGGGAATTCAAAACCAGCCTGACCAACGTGGAGAAACCCCATCTCTACTAAAAATACAAAATTAGCCGGGTGTGGTAATGCACGCCTATAATCCCAGCTACTTGGGAGGCTTAGGCAGGAAAATTGCTTGAATCTGGGAGGTGGAGGTTGTAGTGAGTGGAGGTTACGCCATTGCACTCCAGCCTGGGCAACATGAGCAAAACTCCAGCTGGGTGCAGTGGCTCACGCCTGTAATCCCACTGTGGGAGGCCAACGCAGGCAGATCATGAGGTCGGGAGTCCAAGACCGGCCTGGCCAACATGGTGAAACCTCGTCTACTACAGATATGAAAAAAAAAATTAGCTGGGCATGGTGGCACACACCTGTAATCCCAGGTACTCAGGAGGCTGAGGCAGGAGAATCACTTGAACCTGGGAGGTGGAGGTTGTAGTGAGCTGAGATTATACCATTGCACTCCAGCCTGGGCTACAGGGCAAGACTCTGTCACAAAACAAAACAAAAACAAAAATGTGCTTTGGGATTTGACGAACTCTTGGAAAGCATTTTCTGCATCCTGCGGGTTGTGGAAGCATTTTCCCTTCAAAAAGTTGTCCAGATGCTTGAAGAAATGGTAGTCAGCTAACGAGTTCAGATGGATATGGCAGATGAAGCAAAACTTCATACCACAGTTTGTTCAACTTTTGAAGCATTGGTTGTGTGGTCAGGCATTGTCTCGGAGAGGAATTGTGCCCTTTCTGTTGACCAGTAGTTTTCAGTGCATCTCATCGATTTGCTGAGCATACTTTCAAATATAATGGTTTTTGCCTGGATTCACAAAGGTATAGTTGATCAAACAGGCAGCAGACCACCAAATAGTGACCAACCTTTTTTTGATGCAAGTTTCACTTTAGGAAGTGCTTTGGAGTTTCTTGTTGGTCCAGGCACTGAGCTGGTCGTCACTGGTTGTCATATAAAATCCACTTTTCGTCTCATGTCACAATCCATTCGAGAAATGGTTCATTGTTACTGTGTAGAATAAGAGAAGACGATAATTCAAAACGATTTTTTTTATTTTTATGGAGCTCATGAGGTACCCACTTATTTAGCTTTTTCACTTTTCCAATGTGCTTCAAATGTCAAACAACCGTAGAATGCTCTACGATGAGTTCTGTAACTCGTTTAGTGGTAAGAGGATCAGCTTTGATGATTGCTTCCAGTTGGTCGTTGTCAGCTTCCAATGGCCGGCCACTAGGCTCCTCATCAAGACTCTTGTCTCCTTTGCACAGCTTCTTGAACCACCAGTGCACTGTACATTTGTTAACAGTTCCTGGGCCAAATGCATTGTTGATGTTGTGAGTTGTATCTGCTACTTTACAACCCATTTTGAACTCAAATAAGAAAATCGCTCAAATTTGCTTTTTGTCTAACGTCATTTCCATAGTCCAAAATAAACATAAAATTAACAGCAAGTAATAAGTCATTAGCAAAAAAAATAAATAAAGCAAGAAATGCCCATTAGGCCGGGCGCGGTGGCTCATGCCTGTAATCCCAGCACTTTGTGAGGCCGAGGCGGGTGGATCATGAGGTCAAGAGATCGAGACCATCCTGGCCAACATGGTGAAACCCCGTCTCTACTAAAAATACAAAAATTAGCTGGGTGTGGTGGCGTGTGCCTGTAGTCCCAGCTACTCGGGAGGCTGAGGCAGGAGATTCGCTTGAACCTGGGAGGCGGAGGTTGCAGTGAGCCGAGATCACGCCACTGCACTCCAGCCTGGCGACGGAGCAAGACTCTGTCTCAAAAAAAAAAAAGCCCCTTAAAAGGATATATAACATAATCACATTTATTTAAAAATGTATTCCAATCAAACAGTAAATTTCAACAATGCAAAAATGGCAGTTATGTTTGCACCAACCTAACATAAAGTACCTTTGAGGCAGTATGGTATTATTTGAAAGTGTATTTAGATTAGTTGCAAATGTATACTGCAAACTCCAGGATAACCATTGAAAAAATTGAGTGTTTTTCTTTGTTTTAATACATTAAAGATGTTGCTCTGCTGACTTCTGGTTTGCATTGTTTTTGACAAGTTTGGTTAATATGTTTTTGTCCAAAGCTTTGGAGTTCAGATTTTTATGATTTATCATTTTGCCATATTCAGGACCCCATGAGACCAACTGTATGCTTAGTAGAACTTACTTATCATATCAATCCAGTACTCTAAGTAATTAAACATAGTCCTAAGAAAACCTTTCTTTAATTCATATATAAAAGTTATAGGATATAGGGTTGAGATACGGAGTTTTGAGGGATGTGAGGAGCCTGTGCTGCCTCTCTGCCTTTTGGTAGAGCAAATATTAAATAGTTTTATTGTCATTTGGTTTTATTGTCTGAGAAAACTTTCTTACATTAACAGTTCTTTTTAATCTTCAGTTTATTTTTAGGTAATGATCACTTTACCTCTATTTTTAAAAAATACCTTAATATGATTCAGGGCTTAAAGCCAGGTGCACTGGTGCACATTTACGGTCCTAGCTACTCTGGGGGCTGAGATGAAAGGATCACTTGAATCCAGGAGTTTGAGGTTGTAGTGTACCATGTTTGTGCCTATAAATAATCACTGCTCTCCAGCCTGGGCAACATAACAAGATTCTGTCTCTAAAAAAATAATAAAATTAAAAATACTACATTTAGTGTATCATTAAATAAAAATAAAGGTTTTTAAGTGATATTAGTGGCAAATGATTATCTTTCTGTCTATTCATAATTTATTCCTGTGATATAAATTGAGTAATTTATTTTAATGATGCTTTTTTTCTAATGGTATATTCAAATTAAATCATCTCATTAGCAACTGCTGAAGAAAACAATAAGTATAGATAGGTTTAAAAAATTATATAACAGACTGTGTGAGGTGGCTTATGCCTGTAATCCCAGCACTTTGAGGTAGGGCAGCTACTCGGGAGGCTGAGGCAGGAGAATCGCTTGAGCCCAGGAGTTGAGACCAGTTTTGGCACTTAGTGAGACCCGGTCTCTACAAAAAATAAAAATAAAATATTAGGCAGGTGTCACATACCTGTAGTTCCAGCTACTCTAGAGGCTGAGGCAGGAAGATCACTAGAACCCAGGAGACCAGACCTGCAGTGAGCTGTGATTGTGCCACTGCACTCCAGACTGAGTAACAGAGCGAGACCCTGTCCCCCCCCAAAAAAATTACATAACAACTTTATTGAGATGTAGTTCATATACTATATAAATTTTGCCTATTTAAAGTGTACAATTCAGTGATCTTTATTCAGAGTTGTGCAACCATAAGCACAATTTTAGAACATCATCACCTTAAAAAGAAATACCATATTAAATAGCAATCACTACTCACTTCCCACCAAAATTATTATATATGTATGTATAATATTTTCTTTATCCATTCATCTGTAAAATATATATACATATATAAGAAAGTATACGTATATATTTTATATACGTGTATAAAACATTATATATACGTATATATATTTTCTTTATCCATTCATCCATTGATGGGCACTTAGGTTGATTCCATATTTTGGTTATTATAAATATAGTGCTTCAGTGAACATGAGAGTACAGAAATATCTTCAGTATATTGATTTTCTTTCTTTTGGGTATATATTGAAAAGTGGAATTGCTGGATTATATGATAGTTCTGTTGTTAGTTTTTTGAGGAACCACCACAAAGTTTTCCATAGTCACTGTACTAATTTACATTCCCAACAGTGGTGTACAAGGATTCTCCTTTATCCACATCCTCACCAGCATCCATTATTCATTGTCTTTTTGATAAAAGCCATTCTAACGGGGCAAGGTATCTCATTATGATTTTGATTTGTATTTCTCTGATGATTAGTGATATTGAGCATCTTTTCATGTATCTGTTGGCCATTTCTGTGTCTTCTTTTGAGAAATAAGCTATTCAGACCTTTTGCCCATTTAAAACTCGGACTGTTTTGTTGTTATTGAGTTGTTTGAGCTCCTTACATATTCTGGTTGTTAATCCCTTGTTAGATAAATAGCGTGTGAATGTTTTCTTCCATTTTATGAGTTGTCTTTATCACTTCATTGGTTGTTTCCTTTGCTCTACAGAAGCTTGATGTAATCCTTTTGTCTATTTTTGGCTTGGTTGACTATGCCTTTGAGGTCTTACCCAAAAAAAATCTTTGCCCAGACCAGTGTCCTGTAGCATTTCCCCATTGTTTTCTTCTAGGAGTTTCATAGTTTCAGGTGGGAGATTTAAGTCTTTAATCCATTTTGATTTTTGTATATGGTAAGAGATAAGGTTCTATTTTTAGTTTCATTCTTCTGCATATGGTTATTCAGTTTTCCCAGCACTATTTGTTGAAGAGACTTTTTTTCCCACTGTATGTTTTTGGTGCCTTTGTTGAAAATGAGTTTACTGTTAATGTCTGGATTTATATATAGGGTATCTGTTCTGTTTCATTGGTCTATATGTCTGTTTTTATGCCAGTAGCATGCTGATTTGGTTTCTGTAGCTTTGTAGTATATTCCGAAGTCAGGTGGTGTGATGCCTCCAGCTTTTTTTCTGCTCAAGATTGATTTGGCTATTCAGGGTCTTTTATGGTTCCATATGTATTTTAGGATTGTATTTTCTATTTCTGTGAAGAATGTGGTTGGGGGTGTGTTGATAGGGATTCCATTGACTCTGTAAATTGCTTTGGGTAGAATTGTTTTGTTTTGTGAAAGGTCTTGCTGTGTCTTCCAGGATAGAGTACAGCTCATTGCAGCCTTGACTTTTGGTCTTAGGCAATCCTCCCACCTCTCGGCCTCCCCAGTAGCTGGGACTACAGGTTTGTGCTACCACGCCCAGCTAATTTTTGTATTTTTTGTAGAGACAGGGTTTCACCATGTTGCTCAGGCTTATCTTGAACTCTTGGGCTCAAGTGATTCTTCTGTCTCAGCCTCCCAAAGTGCTGAGATACAGACGTGAACTACCACACCCAGCCACAATTATTACTTTAACAATATTGATTTTTCTAATCCATGAGCATGGAATGTCTTTTCATTTTTTTGTGTCCTCTTTAATTTCTTTCATCATTGTTTTATAGTTTCTCTAGTAGAGATCTTTTATTTCTTTGGTTAGATTGATTCTTGGATATTTTATATTTTTTGTAGTTATTGTAAATGGTGTTGCTTTCTTGATTTTTTTTTCATATTGTTAGCTGTTGGCATATATTTATGCTACTGATTTTTGTATGTTGATTTTGTATCCTACAACTGTACTGAATTCATTAATCATTTTTAACAGTTTTTTTTTGGTTGAGTTCCTCAGGTTTTTCTAAGTATAAGAAAGACCATGTCATCTGGAAGCAAGGGGTAATTGGACTTCTTCCTTTCCAATTTGGGTGCTCTTTATTTCTCTCTTGCCTCATGGCTCTGGACAAGACTTCCAGTATTATGCTGAATAAAAGTGGTGAAAGTGGGCATCCTGGTCTTGTTCCAGATCTTAGAGAAAAGGCTTTCGGTATTTCCCCATTGAGTACAATGTTGGCTGTGGGTTTGTAGTATATATTCATTATTATTTTGAGGGATGTTCTAGATACAAGTTCCTTATCAAATATATGATTTAAAAGATTTTTTTTCATTCTGTGGGTTGTCTTTTCAACTTTCTTGTAGACAGGTAAAAGCTTAAGGTCCTTTAAGCTACCAGGCCGAGTGCAGTGGCTCACGCCTGTAATCCCAGCACTTTGGGAGGCCAAGGCGGGTGGATCACAAGGTCAAGAGATCGAGATCATCCTGGCCAACATGGTGAAACCCCGTCTCTACTAAAAATACAAAAATTAGCTGGGCGTAGTGGCGTGCGCCTGTAGTCCCAGCTACTCGGGAGGCTGAGGCAGAAGAATTGCTTGAACCCAGGAGGCAGAGATTGCAGTGAGCTGAGATCGTGCCACTGCACTCCAGCCTGGTGCTGACGACAAAGCGAGGCTCTGTCTCAAAAAAAAAAAAAAAAAAAAAAATTTAGCTACCATAAAATATGGTTGAATAATTTATTAGACTTGCATATAATGTTCATCATCCATAATATTTTATTTATTTGCATTTGAAAGAACATTTAGGTATTTATATACAAATTTGAATACACAGTAAGTTTATCTTGATTAACTTTTAATATTGCTTGAAATTGTCTGAGATGAATTTTCATGTCTTAATCAGAATATTTTATTTTGAGACTTTGGTTTATTTAACTTTCAGTTGAAGTACCACAAAAATTAATATGTGTGACCATTCTGGTTAAATTATCGGAAACTAAAATGTATTTGTTTTACAAGCCAAAATTTTATTTTTCACTAAGGTTAATAACACTAATTATTTTTATAACACTTAGTCTGCAAGGTACACATTTTCTTGGAGATTTGCGCTTGAAACTACTGTTAGTTTTGTTTTTTAAGACTCAGGTTTTTAGTAATAGATATACCATGGTGTGTGCCTTTGAACAGTACCCATACTTAGTTTCATATTCATTGAAAATAAAGGGAATTACCGATTTACTTTCTATAACAATAATTGCAGGCCAGATGCTGTGGCTCATGCCTGTAATCCCAGCACTTTGGGAGGCCAAGGTGGGCAGATCATCTGAGGTGGGGAGTTTGAGACCAACCTGACCAACATGGAAAAACCCCGTCTCTACTAAAAATACAAAATTTGCTGGGCGTGGTGGCACATACCTGTAATCCCAGCTACTAAGGAGGCAGAGACAGGAGAATCCCTTGAAGCTGGGAGGTGGAGGTTGTGGTGAGCCGAGATTGTGCCACTGCACTTCCACTGCACTTCAGCCTCAGCAATAGGAGTGAAACTGTGGTCTGAAAAAATTAATAATAATAATTGTAAATTAAATTGCTTATGAACTTTGGATACAACAGTTCATCAGATTTCTGACATATTAATCATAAAAGAATCATATTAATCATCAAATTACTGTTGTTCAGTTTGGAACTTGGCCCTTAATGCATTTATGCCTAGTGTTCCATTATTGGACCACTAAGCTTGTGAGAGTTATTTATATCCTGCTGCTCAAGGTCATCGCCAAAGTCTGATTTTTCACACACAAAAAATTGTAACCTCCAGCATAAATGGGTTAATTCATTCCCTTCTAGTGTGACAGTAAAAGCCCCATAAACTGCATACCTCGACCATACCTCGGCTTTCTTTTAAAACTGCTCTCTGTAACCCTAATGTGACAGGCAAGTAGTCCAAACCCAAGCCATCTTGGCCCCTGCGACTTGTAATAAGTAACTAAGGCCTGTAATTTCCACCCTACCTAGGCAGTGTGTAAACTAAGGCCTATCTTAACTTCTGTGAACCACTTAAGTAACAATAGACGTGTCCAAAGTCCCCTGGCTCTCTGGATGTCCAAAGCCCCTCACCCTCATCTCCACCCAGGAGGTGATTTATGGAATCCACTGCCCCTCGGAATGTCTGAAGCCCCTCACCCCCACCGCCACCCCTTACCCTCACTCCTGAGGTGGTTTATGGGCATAAAAAGTCTTAACACCCTCCTTTCAGGGCCACGGGTTAAAGAAACGCGAGTCCTCTGTGGCTGCCGGCAATAAAGACCCTGCAGTTTGGCATACTTTTGTCTTAGTGTCAACTTCCTATGCTTGCTCCAGTGCAACACTAGTTACCTTACAAAAAGGGGAGATGTGAGGACATTGTACATATCTTCATTGTTTATAAGGAGAAAGAAAATAGTTTATAAGGATAAAGTAAGATTTAAAGCCATCAAATTTTCTACTAGACTCAGTTGAAACCCTTCTTAGAGGCCACCCAGGTTGAGAAAGACATCCTGTGCATCAGTTTTACAATAACAAATTCTCCGTTCTCTGATAACTGTGGGTGTTCTACAATTCAGTTCAATTCTGACACTAACTACTTACTAATGCATACCCTACAGGGTGAGGGCTCTGTCCAATAGTACTGCTCACTTCAGACACCAGCCACAAATGGAGTCCCTAGGCTGCTTGCACTTCTGCCCTACCTGAGGCTATCCAGGAGCCCCCAGCCACCAGTCATCTCATTGGTATACAAAAAAACACTTAACACTTAAGAGTCCAAATGTTTTAGGAGCTATGTACCAGGAACAGGGGCAAAGACCAAATATATATTTCTTCTTATATTATAATATCACACTCCCTCTTATAAATTTTTCATTTTAGTTATTGAACTTTTCAACTCCAGAATTTCTATTTGTTTTTTTTTTTTTTTTAATAATTGCTATCTCTTCATTGATATTCCATTGATATTCTCTATTTGGTAAGATGTTGGTCTCATATTCTCCTTTAATTCTCTTGAAATGGTTTCCTTTAGTTTTTTGAAATACTAATAATAGCTGGCCTAAAATCTTTGTCCAGTAAATCCAACACCTCGGTTTCTTCATGAAGAGTTTGTGTTGTCTGCTTTTAAATATATATATGTGTATGTATATATCTATGTATAGATATAGCCATATTTTTCTGTTTGTGTCTTATAATTTTATTTTTGCTGAAAACTAGACATTTTAATGTGAGGACATTATACATATCTTCATTGTTTATAAGGAGAAAGAAAAGTATGTAGCAATTCTGGAAGTCAGATTCCTCACTACCCCCACAGTTTGTTTTTGTTGCTGCAGTTTATTTCTTTAGTGATTTCCATGGGCTAATTTTGTATAGTCTCTATTCTTTGAAGTCTGCTCAGCTAGCATAGTGGTCAGTTAATGATTGACCAGAGAGTTCTTTAAATGCCTCTTTTCTCAGCTTTTGCTGAGGGGCCCTGTGAGTATGTTGGGGCAAAGCCTCAAGATCAACCAGAGGCAAAATATTAGAGTCTTCTTAGGTCTTTCCTGGGCACATGCATAGCCCTACACATGCTTATGGCCTTCTAAATTCACTTGACTGTATCAAAGCTTTTCCAAGCCCCCTTGCGGACATTTCATTCCTCAGTTTTTCCTTTTAAGTTTTCGGTTAGCCTCTTGTTAGACCCAACTAGTAAAATTCCTCCAGGCAACTACTGTGTTAAATAACTGCTGTTGATTGTTTTCCACAATGACTCTGCTGCGTATAGGGCTGTTCACATAGAGTGAGCTCTTGGTCAAATCAAGTAAAGGCAAAGTGCTGGGAATGGAGCATTGTTCAGCAAGCTGCCAGACAGGTCAGATAGTGTCAGTTTTCTGGGGATAGGGCTTTGGAGGAGCTCCAAATGGGTTCTGGCTCCTCCAGTGGCTGCTTGGATGCTGGTTTTTACAGCTACTATGGATGCAAGGCTTTGGTTTTCAAGACTGTTTTGGAGCTTCAGAGGGAGAGATCAGATTAGAACAAGTTAAAATGCCACAAAGCTTGCTGTTCTTGTTAGTATTTATCTGGTGCTCTTGTATAACACTCTTTGGATTGTTGCAAACCTTTAGTTAATTTCCAGAGTTCTGAAAAAGTTGCTTTTGACAGTTATTGCCAGTGTTCTTGTTGCTTTTATGGAGCAACAGGTATTGAAAGGTCATTACTCAGTAATTTTGTAAATGCCTCTTTTCAGTCCTATATGCTTTTAACTGCTTCCTACCTCCAATCTCTGAACCAGCTTCTCATTACTTGCCTATATCTTGCATTTCCACTGGAACTTTGGAACACTGGTTCCATGGTTAATATGTTTATATTATAAAGATTTCACTATTACCTCCTTTTCTTGCCTGGTGGCCCACACAAGGCTGTCTCTTATATCTCATAGAAATCAAAATACTCAGTGTCTCTCTTAAATATGAGTATTCCTCAAGATTCTTGCCTAGGTCCCTTCTCTTGTGTATCCATTCTCCCTGAGAAATCTTACTCAGTTGTTGCTCATACTGGCAGATCTAACTTCTTCTGTAGCCCAGATCTCTTTCTTAAACTCCATATCTATATATCCATTTCATTTAAATTTTCATTTGGAAATTTTATAGACATGTAACATTCTATAAATGCAAACCAGAAGTCAACCCACTCCTCTTTTACAATTTTCTTTGAATACATTATCATCCATCCAGTTGCCTAAGCCAAAAATTTAAGAGTCATCTTTGATTCCTTCTCCCTTACCCTGCTCTCAAATTCCAGTTGCCATAGCCTCTTGATTCTACTCCCTAAATCCTTGACCTTTTCTCTGCCTCTATTGACATCTTGCCTGAATTCCTCCAGCAGCCTCCTAAACAGATTTTTCTTTCTGTAGTTCTGTTGCCAGTGTCCCCACAATGTGTCCACAGGGAACTTTATAAAATGCAGACCTATGCAGTTCATGAGTACACACATGTGTGCGCACACACACAAAAACCACAGACTCTCTCTCACACACGCTGTTTCTCTCTCTCATACGCAGTTTTTCTCCCCATTGCACTCCTTGTTTCATTCCACCTACATTTTTCCTATTCCCAGATGCCATGTTCTCTTTTGCTGTCAGGTTTCTATACATACTGAAAACATTCTTTCTCATTTGCTTGGCTAAATCTGATTCATAGTTCAAATATCAGCTCAAATATCACTTCCTCTGGTAAGCCTTCCTAGATTCCCACAAGTCTGAGTTAGATACTTCTGGATTTAGCCGTGGGATTTTGTACTTATTGAGCACCTGTCATAATGTATTGTAATTGCCTATTTACTCATCGTTTTCTCCAAGTAGACTATAAAGTCCATGAAGTCAGTGGCTGTGTTATAAGCAGCCTGTAGTTTAGCACTGAACGTTGAGTCTCCACAAATTATTTGAGTAGAGAAATTTTGACTACATTTATGAATAAAGGAACCAACTATTCCCAGCACTGGATATACAAAGATATATTAGACAAATGTATGAATAAAATAGACTTTTGAAACATCTGGTATTTCAGGGATATAGTTTCTCTTAGCGATGTGGGATTAATCATTTAAAGCCAATGATTTTAGATAAAGTTCTAATATATTTTACTTGAAGAGATAAAATGGCATAAATAAATGTGAAACCCCAAAGTATTGTTTACAAATAAAAGGAGAAAATGTAAGGAAACCCTTATATATTATGCTTTGTTTTGCCTTTTTTTTTTTTGAAGACAGAGTCTTGCTTTGTTGCCAGGTGCCAGGCTGGAGTGCAGTGGTGCGATCTTGGCTCACTGCAACGCCCGCCTCCCAGGTTCAAGCAATTTCTTGCCTCAGCCTCCTGAGTAGCTGGGACTACAGGCACGTGTCACCACGCCCAGCTAATTTTTGTATTTTTAGTAGAGATGGGGTTTCACCATGTTGGCCAGGATGGTCTCGATCTCTTGACCTCATGATCCACCCTCCTCGGCCTCCCAAAGTGCTGGGATTACAGGCGTGAGCCACCATACCCAGCCTGTTTTGCCTTTTAAATTTCTGGGTCATTTAGAAGTAGGTAAATTCTTTCTTCCTACCTGTCTGTTACACAAATTGTATATTTAGGGAAATATGTATAGATACATATTAAAAAGAATCACCCATCACCTACTCTCATGTACTGTGTTATAACTGATTTCATCTGACTATAAAGATAACATAAACATTTTGGTTTTCCTTAGGATAAATTTTGAAAACCTAATTTTTGAGGTTAAGAGTACATCCTTACAACTTTGTTTTTTTTCCATGAAAATAGATAATTTAGCATTTGCTTTCTGTGACTGAGTTTTGTTTAATTCATTTTGTGGTTTTGTAGAGATGGGAAAAGAAAAATGGAGTAAAATGTAGAAAGACAGAAGCATAGAAAGACTGGAAGGAAACAGGTTGAGTTAGTGATAATGATATAAAACTTGAGATATTCCAGGAAGCAGAAAATATGAAAATTTTTATAAACATAAATTCTCTTGCTCACATACCCAGTTTTTCTGTTTTATAGCTCTGTTGAGGTTTGTTTAAAATCTTGTGTAGATTGAATTTGAGATTTGGGAGATAGGATATGCAAATTACACGATAAGTATTATTCATTCTCCTAAGATACTCTTAGGCTATCACTATTTTGATTTTGATTACCAATCAGCTTTTAAAAAAAAAAACAAAAAAAACTAAACTTTCCTATTCCAGATGATGATGGAGAAAGAAGTCTGATTAATTAGAGCAGAGATTGGCAAACTGCTTTCCTTGGACCAAATCCCTCTTGATGCCTATTTTTGTAAATGAAGTTTTATTGTAACACAGTCATGCTGGTTCACTTAAGTATTCCTTACAGCTGCTTCCAGGTTACAACAGTAGAGTTATGTAGTTGTGTCAGATACAGTATGGCCCATAAAGCCTAAAATATTTATTGTCAATTTACAGAAAAGGTTCACAAACCCCTGAATTAGGGGAATGGTACATTTAGGGCTGGGCATGGTGGCTCAAGCCTGTAATCTGAGCACTTTGGGAGGCTGAGGCAGGTGGATCACGAGGTCAAGAGTTCAATACCAGCCTGACCAATATGGTGAAACCCTGTCTCTACTAAAAATACAAAAATTAGCTGGGCGTAGTGGCAAGAACCTGTAGTCCCAGCTACTTGGGAGGCTGTGGCAGGAGTGTTGTTTGAGCCTGGGAGATGGAGGTTGCAGTGAGTGGAGATTGAGCCACTGCCCTCCAGCCTGGGTGTCAGAGCGCGACTCCATCTCAAAAAAAAAAAAAGGAGTGGTACATTTGGTCTTTGTGTTTATCGAAACTGGATCTAGAAAAATACAAGTAATTTTGTTACAAATAGGCTAACAAAATTTTAGATGGGCAATTTGAGACCAAAACAAGACACTTACATTGCAGAATAAAATGTTGAAAAATGACATAAGAAATGTTGGGATACAGAAGACTTAATGTTTAGGATAATTCTGGGTTCTGTGAAAGATGAAATTCAGAACACCCACATACTCGCTGCTGAAGAGGCATCTGCCTTTTGTTATGCAAGAAATACTTACACACAATGACAAGTAGCCAACTCCACAGAGTTTTGCCATCCTGTCAAGTTTCGGTGGCACTTTCCTGAAATAACTGTTGCAGTTTTTGAATTAGGGAACATCAATCACATTGGAAAATTCAGACTTAAATTTTTGAAACCTGTGTACATGGGCTTATTCTCCCAAAGACGATCTTATTTTCTGTTGGATTTGTTATCTAACTTCAGTTTGCTGTGATAATAAGAGGGGACTTTCAGGGGAGGGGAGGGAAAGTTGTTGCTTAAAGGGTATGAAGTTTCAGTTAGATGTGATGAATAAGTTCTGGAGATCAGTTGTACTGCATAGTGATGACTATAGTTAATATATGCATTATATACTTGGAAATTGCTAAGAGATTAGATCTTAAATGTTCTTACCACAAAATAATAAGTATGTGAGGTGATGGATATGTTAGCTTGATTTAATCATTTCACGATGTATACTATGAAAGTGTAATGTTGTATAACATATATATGTACAATTTTTATTTATCAATTATACCTTAATAGAGTTGAGGGGGTAGGCATGTTTTCTTTCCTTAAATCTATACGTTACCTAGAAATAGCTAATATCCTAATCCTTTAAGAATCCAAAATCATTTAGTAGCAGGTTTCGAAATACCATAACTTTCACTAATTTTATAAAAACATTCTTGAAAGAATCTTGTGTGTGGAACTTCTAAAAGTATAGTGGAAAAGTGCCTCGACTAAAGTCACAAGTTCTTAACTAGACCGCTAACTAGTTGTTGAAAAAAGCTGGTCTAGTACCAGCTACCTACCTCTGGACTTCTTTTTGGAGAGAAGCTACTGATTGTAATGCTAAATCCACTGACTTGGGGCATTTTCTCACAGATTAGCCTAATCCTAACTAGGGAGTTGTGGTAGACTAGTTTATCTCTAAGGACTTTACAGCTCTGTAGCTCCACACGTTTGTGTGAGGTAGAGCTAGTGGAGGGACATAAATAGAAGTGGTCGGTATCTTGTCAAGATAAAGCAGTGCTATTACAGAACTACAAATTTTATGGTAATAAAAGACATACTGTTTCCAAAAAGAAATTGACTCTCATATTCATTTTTACACATTTCTCTTTCCTTATTTAACTTCTGAGTTTCTTATTTTATTCTGTTTCTTTCATTTTCTCTTATATCATTCTTCTATATTAGAGCTGTTAGTGCTGTGCCAAGAATTCCTTGTGTTGTGGTGGTTCTTCAGGAGATTGTTCTTGAGGAAGAGTAATGAGTAAGGCTCTGAGCCATCTTTAGCTGCAGGAGCACTGGAGAGAGACATGTGTCTGTGTTGATAGAGTGACTACAAATTTGGATGGAACTGCAGGTCATTCAGGGTAGGAAAGTGCAATATGCTGGGGACACTTCTCAACCCCACACACCCATGTCCTCCTGCAACCCTGATGGTTGTTACATTAATTGTATCAGAGTCCCTCTTTTTTCATGGATTTGTTTCTTCAGATTTTCAAAGGCTTTCACATCATTCCTTTCTCCTGAAGCAGTTATTCTGTTTTGCTGTGGGTTCTTTAATTCATTTAATAAATATTCGTTAAGCACATACCATGTGTTTTTTGTTGAGTTCTGGGTCATAATGTTCATTTGAACACAGTATCACCTCCCTGAGAGTTTGCCATCAAATGAGAATGTCAGATAAGGAAACAGGCAATTATAATACAAAATAAGAACTGAGGAATTAAGGAAGCCAACATTGACTTTTTAAAAACATTGAACCAGCATGGTTAAATGGAAAGAGTATTTGTTTTATGTTTCATTGATCCTGATTCTATTGCTTAATAGTTACGTGACTTTGGGAACATTAACCTCCATCAGTAATTCGATGTTATCCTAAGTTTTAGAAATACATAAGTAAAGCACTTACCCTAATGCCTGCTGAATAAGTCATTTCTTCCTTTTTCCTAAATTATACATCCCAAAATTGTTGTAATTCTGAAGCCTATAAATAGATAATTTCTCTGGCCCCTGCATCACAAGAGATACGAAAAGGGGATATAAAATTATCTTTAAGACACTTTGTAAACACTCTGCCCATAAAGAAACTATTAGTACAGTCCAATTTTATAATTGTTTCTTGTAAAATTTACCCAAAATTCCATTATTAAGAGATACTGACTATAAAACTAATATCTTAGGAACTTACAGTATTGCTTATAAAATATGGCCTTGCACTAGTAATTCTGTAATCACTGGTCTTGAATTTGTCAACTTAAGAGGAAATACTTCACTATCTTTCTATCTCCCTCAACCTGTAGTTTAGCATACCAGTTACTCATAGTCAAAGTGTGATTTTTGTCCAGAAGGGTAATGGTTATAACATTTATTCATGAGATATTTAAAATGCATTTAAGTAAGTCATCAGTAAGTTGATTATATCTATTTTCTTAAGACTCATCAATATAGTTTGAATGTTCTCTATGTGAAGAATTGAAAAATTATAGAATTTAGGGATTAATACCATGTCATGTTTAGAAATGAAATGAAATAGCCAAACTAGAAACTGAAATTGGTATAATAACAACACAATGTGTAGTTTTTCAAAAGCTTGACAATTGGTAGTTCAGAATATTACAGTTTGGAGGATCAAATCTTGTTTCATTATATGACTGATCTTTCAAATTTTGCTATGCTTTATGTAATAACTTCCAGATTTATTTTTCTGTCAGAAGTATACCTTAAAAATAAGAGAAGCTAATGTTATTCTTTGTAAGTGTAAACATTAAGATATCAACACAGTGTAGAATTACTTTCTATGTATTTTATATAAATCATTCTAAATCATAAATGGGAAACAGTGATCAAATTAGTTACATTCCTACCAAAAGAAAAGGCCCAGTGAAGCAGAGTGAGGGGGAATAAAGGGTGAGGAAGAAGCCTGAGGCTTGTGTTGGCAGGAGCACCACAGTGAGAGTGGGTGACAGCATGAGAAAAATGGATGTGTCCTTCCATCACTGTTGTTCTCCTCTCTGTTTGGATTAGACAAATGGCATGTACGCAAGGGAAACTAGGGACAATGCTCTGACGACAGTAACCACTTCCACACAGCCCTGCCAGATTCATGAGAGCAATGGTGCATCTGCTTCTTATTGCTGTTGTCGTTACTTAACTTTGTCATGGATACATTACTGTTTCTGTGGCATTTCTTTTGTGAGTTCTCACTCATATTACTTTCTTTAAGTAATATGGCTGTGCTGGATTGTCTGTTGGCAAGTCACCACCATTTACACCATTTACCCCTTCTGCACCTTGACTGATACTATACTGGTTTTCTGAGAAGTGTGCATGTTGGCTTCCCCGTCAACTCATTTTGTCTCCGCTTGTTCCATACCACCAAATATAAAATGTAGATACCCTGAAATCCATTATAGGTAATTGATCTGTAGAGATTTTGTTTTCATTTGATTTTGTCTTTTTTTTTTCTCCTTTTAATGGCAAAATTTTGTTTTTACCCTCCTTCCCACCGCAATAGCAAAATTCCACACACTGAAACTTTACATTCCCCTTTCTCCCAGAGCTGCCTCTGTTTTAGAGAAGGCTCTTGTTTGAAAGCATTAATGCCAAGGTAGGCATTCATTGATTTGTTTAGTAAACTTCTTGTGAACTTTTGTAACCTGCATAACACTGTGCTAAGTGGTATTTATAGATGATTCAGTGAAGTACACAAAACCAGTTGGATTGTGAGGGTTAGTCAAAAATACTTTCATCAGAACTACTATTTAAATCATACTATTGTATAATGCTTGTGTTTACTGAATGTTTCCAAACGTTCTGTTGTAAAATTTAGTTAATAAAGGTTACTTTTAGCTATGGATTGATTTTTTTCAACTCTTTCCTTAGATAAGCTGTGTTGCCATTAGAACATTTGAATGAGTTTCATTCTGAGTTTTGTATTGTTAAACTGTGTCTGGAAACTAAACTTTATAATGTGTTACATTTTAGGTCAGAAGACATGTCTTCATCTACATGGCATCTTTCCTTACCTCTATGTGCCATACGATGGTTATGGACAGCAACCAGAAAGCTATCTTTCTCAGATGGCATTCAGTATCGACAGAGCACTTAATGTGGCTTTAGGCAATCCATCTTCCACTGCTCAGCATGTGTTCAAAGTGTCATTAGTATCAGGAATGTAAGTATATAATAATATATTTTGTAATTTCTGTTTATATTTCTATTGCTATTGTATTTAGAAGAAAACATTCAGTTGATACACTGTATTTCTTTTGCTTCAGTGTCTAGTGGAACTGTAGTGAATTTCTTGCTGTAACTTTTTAACATGAATTTTTATGGCAATGAAAGGTAGACAGTGATTTTTGTTTTTTTTTTCTTTTCTGTTTCTCTGCTTCCTAGAACTATAGAAATTAATTTATTCAGCAAATATTTATTAAATACCTTTTATATGCTAAGCACTCTTCTAGGGACTTGAGATATATTGCTGAACAAAACAAAGATCCTTGCCCATGTGGAACGTACATTCCACTATGGGAAACAGATAATAATAGATATAACATTAAATTAATTTATTTGCTATATGATATTTAGTCCTGTGGAAGGAAAGAAGATATACAAGCAGGATAAGAAGGATCAGTAGTGTGTGGTAGGGAAGACTGGTGACAGTTTTAATCAGGGAATGTGTCATTTACAAAGTAATGACAACTGAGCAGAGATCTGAAGGAGGTAAGGGAGTAGGAACAGCATGGAGGCCAGGTGACTGGAATGGAAGAGTAAAGGAGAGTTGGATGAAATGAGTTGAGAAAGATAGGAGAGGATAGAGATTGTGAGGACCAGTGATTGTCAAAGTGTGGTTTCCATACTTTGGTTTCCTAGTATCACCTAGTATCATTAGCTTTACCTGGTGTGACAACCATGAGAATATACCTCTCATATTTCCAAATACACAAAGAGTGAGTGAATGGCCCCAGCTACTACACGCTTAATTCCAATCTGTCACTTCACATGAGCTGCTTTCCATAGGCCACTCTTAATGCTGTGATGGAGCATAGCAAAGATACTAAAGCAGGTCTGTAAGACATCCCTCTGTTCACTTGAGATGAGACTGGTATCTAGGTCTGGTAGCTATGCCAGCTTCTTCTGGCTCCCTTCTCATTTTCTCTCACAGGTGGTCCTCCTAATACATTTCCTGCACATTTGGCATTTACTTCATGGAGGACTCAGACTAACACACCTGGGAACTTGGTAGAACTATGTTCTTGGGGTCCAGCAATTTGTGTTTTACTCAGCAGGCTAATGTAAGGACTTTGACTTTGACTCTAAGTTATTACATGATTTCGAACAGCCAAGATCTGGCTTAAACTTGAAAGGATTACTTTAGCAAGCATATTAATAATAGATTGTAAGGGGACAAGAATAGGAGGAGGAAGAGAATTAGGACATTAATCTGGATAAGAAAATTTGGTGGCTTGATATTAAGGTAGAAAAAACCAAGGAATTAAAATTAAAACAAAGAAAATAGGGTGGCTTGAACTAGGGTGGTAGCAGGGAAATAGTGTGAAGTCATCAGCTTCTGGATCTATTCTGAAGGTTGAATGAATAAGATTTGCTGTTTGATTGAGTAAGGATTGTGAGAGAGGAATCAAGGTTGACTGCAAAATTTTAAGTGTGTTCTGCTAGTAAGATGGAAGGTGCAGGTGGAGCCAACTGACAGGAAAGATCTGGAGCTCATACTGGAACATTTGAGTTGTTTTATGTCTGTTGAGAAATCCAAATTGAGACCTTAAATCTGTCTGCTTTCTTCCACCTTCATCTAGGCTTTCCTCCAGCCCATCATAGTACCATTTGATTAAATTTCCTTCTATTTTTATCTTATTTCAGAGCAGCAGAAGTACTTTTCTTATACTTTAAACTTAATTTAAAATGCTTGAATGGCTTCATATTATTAGAATAAAATTTAAACTTCTAGCCGTAACCTGTGTGACCTCACCCCTGCCTACCTCTGAAACTTTGATTTCTGTATTCCATCCAGAAACAGTGATCTTCTCTCAGTTTCTTTGCTATACCAACTTGTTTCTCTTAGTTCCTTTGCTATACCAACTTGTTTCTCACCTAAGTTCTTTGTATATTCAATTTCCTTTCCTTGAGTGTTCTACCCTTCCCCAGTCCTTCAAATCATTGACCTCTTCGGAGAAGTTTTCTTTGACTATTCCACTTAAAATAAGGTATTTTAAGTAGGGTATTATTATTATTCTATATCTCAGCCCATTCTTTGTTTTTTTTAGCTCTCAATGTAGCATGCAGGTATTTTAATTTTTATTTATTATTTTTGAGGCGGAGTTTCACTCTTCTTGCCCAGGCTGTTATTTAATTTTTATGTGTTTCTTCCACTAGCATGTAAACTCCATGAGAAAAAGGACCGTGTTTATCTCGTTCATCATTATATTCCTAGTACCTTGTATGGTGTAGGACACTTAGTAGAGATGGCTCTATTTGATTGGATAAATGAATGAGATGAAAGTTTATACTCTTTCTATAACTGTAGCAGTTACGTTAAGAATAATTACTACTTTATCTTTTAGTTTATCTTTGATAGTGTCTAATAACTTTCATATATATATATATATATATATGTCTCCTCATTTCAAAGTTGAGTCTTCAAATAGCCCAGTGAAATGTCTAGTCATAAATCTTCCTGTATTTTTGGTGGGTATTTGTTGAAGACATTGCCACATTTTTGAGAGTAGTTGAGTTACAAATCTGATTACATGGGGCAGAAGATGAGCTGTTCATTCTAATTTTTCTTTGCAGTTTTCTTTTTTCTTCTAATATTTTTGGTCTTTTTCTTCCCTAGATCCCCTTTTTCCTTCCCATTCTACCTTTTCTAATTCTCCTCCAATTTTTCCTACTTCTTTATGTTAGATATGGTTGTATTTAGCTACCAAATTAACATTTATAGGAAGTTTAACTCTATTCTTTTTAGGCTATCACTATCCTGAGGCTGAGTTAAGAGATAGGATGATTACCTTGGGCTAATTTCTGGGATTCCTTCTGACTCATGATTTTAGAGACTCTTCTATAAAGAGATTCTCAATACATCAAAATTAATTAGTTGAGATTTTTCTTTTTTATTTTTATTTCTTTTTTAAGATGGGGTTTCACTATGTTGGTCAGGCTGGTCTTGAACTCCCGACCTCAGGTAATCCGCCCGCCTTGGCCTCCAAAGTGCTTGGATTACAGGTGTGAGCCACTGCACGCGGCCGAGATTTTTCACTATCGACATTCATTTTTTTCTTTGTATTGATATATTTTTAAAACTAAGGGGTATAATTTTTTAAATATGAAAACATCTACTTTCAAACTCCTCCATTCTACTTCTTTTCCCCCAAAGAGTCTCCCTGATGAGGAATTCTTTTGGCAAAATCATTCATCTGGCTGAAGAGAACCCATATTTCCAGAGACTACCTTTATATTTATGAAAGTTACCATAGCAGGAAAGGGCTATAATTCAGGCTGAATATGCTAGAGAGAATGAGATCATTTATGTATTGTGTCTTTCTTTAACCCATTCTTCATGGCAACAAAATGGGGTGAACAGCAGCAAACTAGACAGGAAGTGTTATTATAAAAAAGTTAAGAAAAAAGTGAAGGATGAGAGGGAGAGATGGTCAGGTGAGACTTTTCTGAAAAGGTAAATTAAGCAGAGTTCTGAATGAAGATTAAACAAGCCATGCCAAAGTCCAGAGCAGAGCTTTCCACTTGAGGGATTAAGTTAGAAGGTCTGAAATGTTTAGAGTGGCTGGAGGAGAAGGAAGAATGGTATGATTTGAGATTGAAGTGGGAGGCAAGAATGAGATAAGGAACCTTTTAGACTTTGGTAAATAGTTGGATTTTTTTTTTAACAGAAATCACTTTATAGCAATAATACACATGGCTTAAAACAAGTAAAAAATTGTTTACATATACCCAAAATAACTCTACTGCCAAATTAGTCCTTTATTTGATGTCCACTATACTATTAGATATGACAGAGAGGTGGTGTCCTAATGAGAGTAAATTTTGTTATCTACCGCCTGTCATAAGAGAACAGTGTTTTTACATGAAGAGTGATTGAGTTTATCCACCTAAAGATTTAAGCATGTATTCACAGACCACTTTTAAGCCAATACAAAGCCTTTTATTTCATTCACAAATTCATACCTGCTTATGTATTGTTTATAATTACATCATCTTTGAAAATAGTGTTCTGTATATCAGAGGTGCAGTGTAGTTTCAGATCCTCCTGAGATTATATGAGAGTTCAGCTTATTTCGTCTTGCACCGAGGATTTCTCTCCCTTTTATGTAGTCTTGTGCTTCCCTCTTTCCTCATTCCAGTTGATACCCTGAGAAAAAACTCAGCCATAACATGATTAGGTTCCTTAAGTAAGGCCATGGTCTTTTTCAGTCTCTTAAGTTCCTGTCTGCAGTTTTTTCACAGACGGCACTTGATACAGTTATGTGTTACAGGTGTAGTCATATCAGCTACTGAAACATAAACTGTGTGTACATTTAATAGGTAAATTGCCTCTGCCTATTGAACTTATAAAATTAACAATAAACAGCTGAATAAGGAAAGTAAAGGACTTTGTTGATTAAGAACTTCAGGTTTTAACAGAAAAAAATGGGAGCCAGAAGAAGGTTTCTGAAAGTTCTGTTTCTCTCATATGTGGTCAGAGTAAAGAAAAAAAAAAAAAGCCACTTAAAGAGTCTTGATGTTTGTGATTAAGGTGTGGATGGTTTGCTCTTCTTTTTTGTCCATAGTTTTTTCAGAGTGATAATTATTAATTCCTATCATCAGTAATGCAAAGAAAGTGATTTTTTTACATTTTTAAAAAGCTTCAGCATTTCATATGTTAACCTATGCTAGGTTTAACTGAAAAGTTTGGGGTTTTTTAAATTGTTTTTTTGTGGGGGTGATAATATTAAATGTAAGACTGAATTTGGCCAGCTGAATCTAAGTAGGGCAATAAGTTGCATATTTCATCTCTGAATGATGAAAATAATTAAGGAATGCCTTTTTCTTATATTTCAGGCCTTTTTATGGTTATCATGAGAAGGAAAGACACTTTATGAAGATCTATCTTTACAATCCTGCAATGGTGAAAAGGTACAAAGACAAATGAAACCAAAATATGAATAACTATCATTTAAGTATTTTAATAAAAAGAAAAATCTAGAAAGAAGGCCTCTATAGTTTGTAGTCCTATTGAAGACAGAGACTGTAAAATACACATGTGTGTATGTAGAGAGATTCAGTGGCTTAGACTCTATGAAGGATATTTTAGAGGTGGAGACTCCCAGCTGCTTCCCTATTAGAGCTTTAGAGAGTTTGTGGAAGTAGGTAAGGACTGATTATGGCTGCCTTGTATGATGTTAGTGCTCCTCTGGCCAGACCTAAGAGAAACTTGCTCTTTAGCTTCACAGCAAAGAGAAATGTGTAGGAGTGAGTACAGAGTGAGAGGGCTTCTGAGATCTCAGAAATCTGTTGACTCTTTACTAGATGTTGGTGAAATTTTATATTCCAGCTTTTTTGTTGGTTTTGGTTTTGGTTGTTTTTTCTTCCCTCAGTCTCCCTATCTCTAGTTTATCCTCTCAATCATCCTTGAGCCCAGGTTATTGAGGACA
The DNA here is from genome assembly GCA_963573385.1 of Cacajao melanocephalus. Taxonomy (NCBI): domain Eukaryota; kingdom Metazoa; phylum Chordata; class Mammalia; order Primates; family Pitheciidae; genus Cacajao; species Cacajao melanocephalus. Next base: position 28,333 of record CAUYLG010071318.1, on the reverse strand, counting down.
GGGAAGGGCACGTATATGGAAGATTTTAATCATCCTTTCAGATTCAAGACAAGGATTTTCACTATATATAGTGGCAGGCTGGGGTAAAAGTGGCCTCGGAAGTGTGCTGTGTATTGTTTTTTTCAGGAGATCCTCTCTGCTAATAGGTACGGGGTTTCAAAAAGGAACTTTTTCATAAAACACAAATTGGATGTTTTCCCATAGTGTATTAAAGGACTACAAGGGGCACAACTGCCCAGGACATGAGGTTTACTCTGGATTCAGCCATTTGAGTACTTCACTGAATCACAGCTCTAATCCCAATGGTTATTCCCTTCTCACTGAAAACTAGTTTTCCTACATCCTGCCCTTGATGTTACCCAAAATAACTTCTGTTATTTAGGGTGCCAGAACAATTTTCCAGAATAGGCTCTTATAGACAGTGATATTTCTTGTACCAGTTGTCCTCTACTCATACTTCCTCATATTCATGGTGTACAGAAGAGCAATTTCTGTGGACTCTTATTCTCTCTCCCACATAGAGAGTGATAAGAGAGTAAACCTCAGTCATTTTTCCCTTTCTCATCCACAAGTTGTACTGGAGTGGGAGCCATGATTAAAAGAGCCGTTAAGTGTTATATAAATAACCTATAAACTATTTAAAGTATAAATATAATCAATTTTTTCCTTGTAACTATAGCAAACACTAAACTCTTCTCAAAAAATTTGCTTTAAATTATATAATCAGCTTATCATGATGCCAGTCTGAAATCTCTGATTTATTATTTTTTTGAGACAGTCTTGCTCTGTCACCCAGGCTGGAGTGCACAATGGTACAGTCATAGTTCACTGCAGCCCCAAACTCCTGGGCTCCAGTGATCTTCCCACATTAGTCTCCCATAGTGCTGGGATTACAGGCCTGAGCCACCATACCAGACCTGTTTATGCATTTTTAATAAATATTTGTAAAGTGCCTACATTATTTGATGCTCTGTGGAAGTGTGCATGGTTCTTGCCCTCAGGGAACTTACAACAAGCTGGGGAGATAGAGGATAAACAAGTAACTCAAATATATAAGCAAAAATTGTGGTAGTCTTTGGTCTGCCAAATGAAAATGTCAATTCTGAATTCATCCATTTACTTATTTTCTCTCTGCTGAGCCCTAGTTTCTGATTACTGCAGAATTAAAAAAAAAAATCACACACTGGTGCCACTGTAAATTCGTGGTTGTCAACTTCACACAGACCCTTCCCTACCTGCAATACATCTACTTATTTTCTGGTTAATTATCTCTTTGCTATTCTCCGTCCTCTCCTCAGGCCTTACCTTCTTAGAGAAAATAGAGCCCATCATTCTAGAGAGGTGGTTTTCAAAGTGTGAAGTGGGGATTTCTGAAACCCTTTCAGGGGATTTATATGGTCAGAATTATCTTTATTATACTAAAGTACTAACATTTTTGTTATACTAAGATTATACTGATTTTCCTTTTACACTGTGTTCATTGATAGTGGGTTAATCCGGCCCCTTGTCTGAAATCAGAGTAATGATATCAACTACTAATCATTGTGTTTTCTACCACGAAGCACTCGCCTTAAAAAAAAATCAGTTTCATATAAGAATATTATTAGGACATGGTAAAAATTATTGATTTTATTGAATTTTGACCCTTGGTTATATATCTTTATAATATTTATGTGACAAAATGAAAGTAACATGAAAGGCTATTATTCTTCCTTTTTCAACTACATATCTGTGCTCGGCTAGATTTTTCTTTATATGCATCAACCAAAGCAATATATTGCAATAGATTGATCAGAAGCCAATGTAATAATCCAGCTATCTTCTGTTAAAACAGGGATTTGTAAACATGTAAAAGAGTTTTTCTTTTCTAAGTTGTTTTTATTTTGAAAAATGTAGTTTAAAACAATGTTATTTATGTTAACATACATACAAGTTTATTGTTATTTCAAAATTAATAGGCCAGGTGTGGTGGCTGACACCTGTAATTCCAGCAATTTGGGAGGCCGAGGTGGGCAGATCACATGAGGTTAGGAGTTTGAGACCAGCCTGGCCAGTGTGATGAAACCCCATCTCTACCACAAAATACAAAAATTAGCTGGGCTTGGTGGCACGCACATATCGTCTTACCAACTTGAGAGGCTGAGATAGGAGAATCATTTGAACCCGGGAGGCGGAGGTTGCAGTGAACCGAGATCACTCCACTTCACTGCACTACAGCCTGGGTGACAGTGAAACCCTGTCTCAAAAATAAAATTAGTAAATAAGTTTCTTAAGCATTTCTGTTTTAATTTATAATATGATAAATATCAGTAGATATAAACCACATAAACAAAAGCTCTTTAGTGTTCTTGGTAACTTTTTTTTTTTTTTTTTTTTGAAACAGAGTCTGACTCTGTTGCCCAGGCTGGAGTACAGTGGCACCGTGTCGGCTCACTACAACCTCCCATCTCCTGGGTTCAACCAATTCTCCTGCCTCACCCTCCTGAGCAGCTGGGATTACAGGCGCCCACCACAACACCTGGCTAATTTTTTTTTTTTTTTTTTTTTAAGTAGAGACAGGGTTTCACCATATTGTCCAGGCTGGTGTCGAACTCCTGACCTCAGGTGATCCACTCACCTCAGCCTCCCAAAGTGCCAGGATTACAGGCATGACCCACCATGCCCAGCCCCTCAGTAATGTTTTAAGAATGAAAGGGGTTCTGCGACCAAAGAGTTTGAGAACCACTGGAATAAAGCTTTTTAAGGCTTTCTGTTAAAGGCCCTTAAACTACATTTACATCCATTTTCTCCTAGCTGCCTATTCCGTGAAAGAGATTTTTCCTCTTCACCGCTAAGGCTCAGGATCCATCTTCTTTGATGTTGTCAAGGATCTCTTTCATATATCAGCTATTCTCATCTTTCTTTCCCACTCCATTTAAATATTAATAAGACTTTGCTAATTTTACGCACACATTCACACCTTTCTCTTATAGCCATCCTCCTTGAAAGATTTATCTATATTTTGTGTATGCAACTTCTTACCTCCATTCATTGTTTGTTTGTTTTGAAACGGAATCTTGCTCTGTTGCCCAGGCTGAAGAGCAGTGGCAGGATCTCAGTTCACTGTAATCTCTGCCCCCAGGTTCATTCAATTCTCCTGCCTCAGCCTCCTGAGTAGCTAGGATTACAGGCACCACCACCACGTCCGACTAATTTTTTGTATTTTTAGTAGAGACAGGGTTTCTGCATGTTGGTCAGGCTAGTCTTGAACTCCTGATCTCAAGTGATTCACTCACCTCAGCCTCCCAGAGTACCAGGATTAAAGGCACAAGCCACTGTGCTTGACTTTTTCCATTCACTCTTTAATTTACTCCAATATGGCTTCTACCCCAACCATTTTACTGAAATTGCTTTCACTAATGGCCTCTGTGTTGCTAAATCCAATTTTATGTCCTTACTTTTTGAACTCATGGTGATGCTTGTGATGCCTTAAAACAATCCTAAATATTAGCTTCTGTGATACATACTACTTCTAGAAATTCATATTTCTGCCATTTTGTTGGTTTCTCTTTTAACATCGATGGTTGTTTCTTAGAGTTCTGCCTTAGACTTTAATCTTTTCTTTGTATATTTTCTCTTCCCTCTACAGTTTTATCTACTCCTATGGGTTTGTTTGGTTTTGATTTTTGTTTATCTTTATGCATTTGACTTACAAATGTATATGAATAGCCTAATTTCCCTCTAGAGCTTCTAAACAATGTATCAAACCACCTACTGGATAGATGGAATAGCCCAGTGGTTAAGAGTGAGGGCTCACAAGACAGAGAAAATTTAATTTGAATTTTAGCCCCTTTGTTTTTTAAGAGACAGGATTTTGCTCTGTTGCCCAGGATGGAGTGCAGTGGCACCATCATACTTTACTGTAACCTGGAACTCCTGGGCTCAAGTGGTCCTCCCACCTCAGAGCTCTTCCACTTTTTATTTTTGTGATTTTTAATTCTTTCTAAGATAATTTCTTTATTTGTAAAATGGAGATGATCGTACCATAGACTTGTAATAGAATGCTTTAGCATAGTATCCAATGTATAGTGCTCAGAAATATGTTAGTTACCTCTGCTATATTAATAAAATTATTCTTATTTTCTTTACGATCCATTTCCAGTATTATTATTGGATACTCACTATACTTATGCCCTCGTGTCTAAATTGAGTTTATCCTTACTCTCCTTCCAAAAAAATTCCAAACAAACCAGTTTTTTCTACAGTTCTTCCCCCTTTCAAATAATCGCAACACCACTAACCAGCTGCTTAAGCAGGAAATCTAGGCATCATCCTTTTCTGTCTCACCCTTCACATTTAGTTAGTCATCAAGGCTTGATCATTTCACCCCTTATATGTCTCCTGAATCAATACATTTCTATAATCCTTGTTCTAGGCACCATCCTTAGTTTTTCCACAACAGCCTATTTATTCCTTACCTGTAGTCTTGTATGTTCAATAGCTAGTCTGGCCATGTCACTTTTCTGCTGTTCACTTCTCAGACTAATTTCACTACCTCTTCAGATGTCTTAAGAGGCTCTGCATGCTCTTACTTCTCATTGCTTCTCCACCCCCACCTCTGACACTAGGTCACAGTCTTACTCAGCGGTTTCAGTTCATGAAAAAGCCATGTTTTCTCATGACCCTTTGCATATGCAGTTTTATTTATGTGAATACTCCTCCCTCTCTTCAGAGAAAAAAGTACCTCTAGTTCATCATTAAGCCTCTTGCTTAGAGACTTCCTCTAAGGTTTTGCAGAAACCATCTCTGCACCTCTATCTGATAAGTATCTTTTCTAGATGTGTAATATATTTCCCCAGATAGTACTTATTATACGGTATATAATTGTCTGTTGTTTGTATTTGTCATCATGAAGGAAAAAAAAACACTCAGGAAAGAAAAATATCAACATGGTAATATCTCTGAGTGGCAGGATTATAAAGTAATGGGTTCTTTTCTTTTTTTGAATATTTAATCTTTTCAAAATTATTTATTTTTAAAAGAAAAATCTTATTTTAAAAACCTTTTGGTATTTTAATTTTTAAATATAGTTAGTATCAAATTGGTTTAAGACAAAATATTTTTCATCCCTGCAGTTTTTTGTTATTCAGAACATGTTGCTTACTTTAAAACTTGGTTGAAACTTTTAATTTCTAACAGAATACCAATTTCCAGTAAAATTGAGATGAAAATTTTGTGTGCTGATAAGGGCTTTGTTCTCTGTATTTCTTTAATCATTGTTTCATTTAACATTTTAGGGAACATAATTTTATGATATAACTTTTTTTCTAATGTAGGATATGTGAACTTTTGCAAAGTGGAGCCATAATGAATAAATTTTACCAGCCTCATGAAGCGCATATTCCCTACCTCCTACAGCTCTTCATTGACTACAATCTTTATGGCATGAATTTAATAAATCTGGCTGCTGTCAAGTTCCGAAAAGCAAGAAGGAAAAGTAAGGTTAATTTTCAATCAAATTAAAGTTTTGAAACAAGTGTTGTATAATCAATGATTTATAAAATAATATATACTTAGAAAATAAATATATGCAAAGTGGGATTAGAGATTGTCACAAAAAGCATTTCAGCTTTATTGAGTTATTCATATCTATTTAAAGAGGACAATTTGATGGTTTTTAGTATACAGACTACTTAAAAGGTATTGTGGGTTTAGTTCCAGACCACTGCGAAAGTGAACTCTTTGCATTGCTTAGCAATTGATATGTATTGTGAATCTTTTTTAACCTCAGACCTTATGTTACTTTTTATATTTTAGGAGTAGTATATGAGAATAGTATATGATATACAATTCCAGAAATCTCTGGAGTGGTTAGAGCCTTGTTACTTTAGTTCAGCACTTCGCTGAAGAAGTGAATAGCTGCAGATTAGTGGAGGTGTTGGTCTCTCAGCATTCCAGATGGATTCCCAAGTCCCTTGAGCCATCACCTCCACCAGTGAACAGCCTTGTTCATTTTACCTCAGTGGGCTGTACAAACATTACTATTTTTCTTTGTGTGACATGAACTGAAAAATATTGCAAACAAAGCTTTAGCTCACTTTAAATCTGGGTGAATTTGGTATTGCTTTAAAGTTCTTTATTTATAGAGCCTTTGATATTATGAACAAAACAGAATAACATGGTTATTTGAATAAGTGATTTCCACTCAAAACAAATTTATTTCTCATTTTACATTTGTAACTTTCTGAGGTGAAAAGTAGGATATTGCCAGATTTTTTACTGTTGAAATGGAAAGTTACAGACAAGAGAGAAGGCTAGAATGACCCATGTGATAATAGTTAGAGTTGGAGAGATGCAGGCATACTTCAAAGATACTGCAGGCTTGGTTCCAGACCACCAACATAAAGCAATATTGCAATAAAGTGACTCATGAATTTTTTTGTTTCCTAGTGCACATTAAAGTTATATTTATGGCCGTGTGCGGTGGCTCACGCCTGTAATCCCAACACTTTGGGAGGCTGAGGCAGATGGATCACAAGGTCAAGAGATTGAGACCGTGCTGGCCAATGTAGTGAAACCCCATCTGTACTAAAAATACAAAAAATTAGCTGGGCATTGTATCACACACCCTGTAGTCCCAGCTATTTGAGAGGCTGAGGCAGGTGAATCTCCTGAACCTAGGAGGAGGAGGTTGCAGTGAGCCGATCTCGCGCCATTACACTCTAGTCTGGCGACAGAGTGAGACTCTGTCTCAAATAAAAAATAGTAGGCCTGGCGCAGTGGCTCACGCCTGTAATCCCAGCACTTTGAGACGCCGAGGCAGGCGGACCACGAGGTCAAGAGATCAAAACAATCCTGGCCAACATAGTGAAACCCCATCTCTACCAAAATACAAAGATTAGCTGAGCATGGTTGTGCACACCTGTAGTCCCAGCTACTGGGGAGCCTGAGGCAGGAGAACTGCTTGAAGTCGGGAGGCGGAGGTTGCAGTGAGCTGAGATGGCACCACTGTACTCCAGCCTGGTGACAGAGGGAGACTCTGTCTCAAAAAAAAAATGTTATATTTACGTTGTAGTCTATTAAGTGTACAATAGCATTATGTCTTTAAAAATGTATACCTACCTTAATTTAAAATACTTTATTGCTGAAAAATACTAATCATCTGAGCCTTCAGCAAGTTACAGTCTTTTGCTGGTGGAGGGGCTTGCCTTAATGTTGATGGCTTCTGACTAAACAGAGTGGTAGTGGCAATTTCTTTCTTTCTTTTTTTTTTTTTCAGAGAGGGGGTCTTTCTGTTGCCCAGGCTGAAGTACATTGGCACTATCATGGGTCACTGCAGCCTCTACCTTCTTGGCGCAAGTGAGCCTCCTGCCTCAGCCTCCTGAAGAGCTAGGCCTACAGGCACACACCCACCACTCCCAGCGATTGTCTTATTTTTAATTATTTTTGTAGTGATAGGATCTTACTATATTGTCCAGGCTGGTCTCAAACTCTTGGGCTCAAGCTATCTTCCCACCTTGGCATCATAAAATGCTGAGATTACAGTTGTGAGCTGTTGCACTGGGTCCCAATTTCCTAAAATAAGACAACAATAAATTTGGCCACATGGATTCACTCTGCCTTTCATAAAATATTTCTCTGTAGCACATATTTCTCACTGTAGCACACAATGCTGTTTGATAGCATTTTACCCATAGTAAAACTTCATTCAAAACTGGAGTCAGTCTTCTCAAATCCTGCCACTGCTGTATCAACTATGTTTATATAATAATCTAAATCCTTTGTTAATCATTTTAACAATGTTCAGAGCGAGCGTTTTCAACAGGAGTAGAGTCCATCTTAAGAAACTACTTTTTGCTCATCCATGAGAAGCAACTCCTCATCTGTTCAACTTGGGTTTTTTTGTTTGCTTGTTTGTTTTGAGACATAGTGTCGCTCTGTAACCTAGGCTGGAGTGCAGTGGCACGATCTCAGCTCACTGCAACCTCTGTCTCCTGGTTTCAAGTGATTCTCCTGCCTCAGCCTCCCGAGTAGCTGGGATTACAGGCACACATCACCACACTTGGCTAATTTTTCATACTGTTTGGTAGAGATGGAGTTTCACCATGTTGGCCAGGCTGCTCTGGAACTCCTGACCTCAAGTGATCTGCCTGCCTCGGCCTCCCAAAGTCCTGGGATTACAGGTGTGAGCCACTGCACCTGGCCATCTGTTCAGGTTTTATCAGGAGATTGCAGCAATTTAGTCACATCTTCAGGTACCACTTCTAATTTTAGTTATCTGGCTGTTTCTACCACATCTGCAGTGACTTCCTCCATTGAAGTCTTGAACCCCTCAAAGTCATTCATTAGGATTAGAAATCAACTTCTTCCAAACTCTCATTCATGTTGATATTTTGACTTCCTCCCAGAAATCACAGTTTTGTCTTTTTTTTTTTTTTGACAAGATCTCTCTTTGTTGTCCAGTCTGGAGTGCAGTGGTACAATTTTGGCTCACTGCAACCTCCACCTCCCTGTTAAAGTGATTCTCCTGCCTAGCCTCCAGAGTAGAAGGGATTACAACTGTGTGCCACCACACCTGGCTAATTTTTATATTTTTAGTAGAGATGGGGTTTCACTATGTTGGCCAGGCTGGTCTCAAATTCCTGGCCTCAAGTGATCTGCCTACCTCAGCCTCCAAAGTGCTGGGATTACAGGCATAAGCCATCGTGCCTGGCCTTAAATCACTAATGTTTAATGGCATATTGAATGGTAAATTCTTTCTGGAAGGTTTTCAATATATTTTGCCCAGATCCATCAATGGAATCGCTGTCAATGACAGCTGTAGGCCTTATGTACTTCCTAAATAATAAGACTTAAAAGTTGAAATTACTGTTTGACCCATGGGCTGCAGAATGGATGTTGCATTAGCAGGCAGGGAACCAACATTAGTCTTCTTGTACATCTCCATCAGAGCTATTGGGTGACCAGGTGCATTGTCAGTGAGCACTAATAGTTTGAAAGGAATCTTTTTTTCTAAGCAGTAGGTCTCAACAATGAGCTTAAAATATTCAGTAAACCATGCTACAACTGGTACACTCTCATCTGTGCTTTTATAATTCACTTATAGAACACAGGCAGGGTAGGTTTAGCATAATTCTTAAGGGCCCTAGGATTTTCAGAATGGCAAGTGAGCATTGGCTTTAACTTCAAGTTACCAGCAGCATCAACTAACCCTACCAGGAGAGTCCGCTGAAGCTTTGAAATCAGGCATTGACTGCTCTCTAGCAGTGAAAGTTGTAGATATAATCTTCTTCCCAGATAAGGTAGTTTTCATCTACATTAAAAATCTGTTATATAGTGTATCCACCTTCATCAGTTATCTTAGCTAGATCTTCCAGAGAAGTTGCTGCAGCTTGTACATCAGCCCTTGCTCTTTCACCTATCTGCAATAAGGCCATTTCAGTTTCTTTGGAGTAGCACTGTTAATTTCCTTCAAGAACTTTTCTTTGCATTCATGACTTGACTGACTGGCACAAGAGACCTGGTTTTTGGCTTATTTTGGCTTTTGACATGTAAACTTAATCATTTCTAGTTTTTGATTTAATGTAAGAGACATATGACTCTTCCTTTCATTTGAACATTTAGAGGCCATTGTAGGGTTACTAACTGGCCTAATTTCAATATTGTGTCTCAGGAATAGGAAGGTGCTAGGAAAGAAAGCAATGGGAATGACCAGTCAGTGGAGCAGTCGGAACACACTCAAGTTTACTGTCTTTTATGGGCACAGTTCATTGTGGTACCTGAAAACTTAGACTAGTAACATCAGAGATCACTGTTCACAGGTTTGAAATATTGCAAGAGGTACCATAATATGACACAGAGACACAAAATGAGCACATGCTGTTGTAAAAATGGCACCAATAGATTTGCTCAATGCAGAGTTGCCACAAATGTTCAGTATGTAAAAATTGCAATATCTGCAAAATGCAATAAAGCAAAGCGCAATTTAATGAAGTATTCCTGTATTTGGGGTTATGTAACCATAACCACAAATTTAGAACATTTTTATCACCTCTGAAAGAAATCCTATGACCTGTAGCAGTCACCCCCAAGCTTCCCATGCCTCCCACTCCTGAGCAACCACTAATCTACTTTTGATCTCTATATATTTCCCCATACTGCTCATTTATAATGTAAGTGGAATCATGTAATATGTGGGGGTTCTTTTCTACTTAGCATAATGTTTTCAAGGTTCATCAGTGTTATAGCTCATATCAGTACTTCATTTATTTTTATGGCCAAATAATACTCTGTTATGTGGATATACTACATTTTGTTTATTCCTATCCCAGTTGACAGATATTTGGGCTATTATGAACAACGCTGCTATGAACATCCATGTATGAATTTTTGTGTAGCTATATATTTTCATTTCTCTTGGACATATAGGTGAGAGTAGAATTTCTGTGTCATGTGTTCTAGCATCTTTTGACTTCCCATTGACTTCCTTCCCTTCTACTGCTCTTAAAATGAAACTGACACTTCCAATCCTAATATCCTTTCTAACTGCCATATTTTTTTTTTCTTTTCCATCACTGTCAACCTTCTCAAAGCAGAGGTTAGCATTTTTTGTTTCCTAGTTGACTAGCTATTCACTTTTGGTTTAATTCCTCTTATTTCTTCTTCCATGCCCAAACTATGCTCTGAAAAGTCACCAGGGGGGATTTTTTTGTTGTTGTTGTTTCCCTGAATAGTGGACTAGGTTAGTGGGATCCGTCCTTCTGCTAAAAACAATTTAAATCCTAGGCAACATGGAAAGAAAAAAAATTTAAATGCATTGAAGAGTTTATGAACAATGAAGAAGTGCAGGCCAAAAAGGAATAGAGTGCTAAAAGCAACTTTTGCCCTGAGAGCATTTACTAATCCTGGAAAATTAAGAACCTTCTTTGAGAAGGCCCTACTGTGTGAGAGATGGAAACCAAAACTGGGTCCTGCTCAGCAGGTGGGAACCCTCCACAGGTTAAGTTAGGGCCTCAAATGCATATTTTCATAAGTAGAGCACAGACTGGGAAATTGAACATACTTCAGACATTTTTTTTTCAGTATAGTTTGAATATCCTGGGACTAAAAGAGATTCCCAAATCCAGAGCTTGATTTAAGGTGGTGCTGGTCTAGTAATATACTCAGATCTGATAGAAGCAGCAAATGCAGATCCTTCCTAGAAGTTATTATTTTTATTATTATTTTTTTCTCTTTGAGACAGGGTCTTGCTGTCACCAGGTTGGAGTGCAATGGCGTGAACATGGCTCACTGCACCCTCCACCTCCTAAGATCATGCAGTCCTCCCACTTCAGCCTCTCATGTAGTTAGGACCGCAGACCCGTGCCGCCAACCCTGGCCAATTTTTCAATTTTTTGTAGAAATGGGGTCTCACTTTGCTGTCCAGGCTGGTCTTAAACTACTAGGCTTCAGTATTCTTCCCACTTCAGCCTCCCAAAATGCTGGGATTACAAGCATGAGCCACTGTACCAGGTCTATTTTTATTGGTCTCAAATTATTCCTAAAAATAAAATTTATAGTGTGATATCGTTTGGCACACAATTTAGAATATACCAGTCACACAGAAAAACTAGCCTTCATGAGTAAAACCCAGTAAACACACACACCGCAGACCTGCAAATAATTCAGATATTTTGAATTACTAGATGAGGATTGAAAAACTATAATCCAGAGTCTTTATTATTTATTTATTTAGAGACAGAGTCTTGCTCTGTCAGCCAAGCTGCAGTGACATAATCTTGGCTCACTGCAACCTCCACCTCCTGGGCTCAAGCCATCCTCCCACCTCAGTCTCCCAAGTAGCTGGGACTACAGGTGCGTGCCACCATACCCGGTTAATTTGGGTATTTTTTTAGAGATAGGGTTTTGCCATGTTGCTCAGGCTGGTCTCAGAACTCCTAGGCTCAAGCGATCCACCCACCTCAGCCTCCCAAAGTGCTGGTATTACAGGTGTGAGCCACCACGCCTGACCTCTAGAATCTTTATCAAATAATGATGCTATATGCAATGCTGTAATGTTATGTTATATTCACTAATAGTTTTATTTGTTTTGTCTCTCCAACATGCTAGTAATTTTCTCATGTGGAACAACTTAGATGCATTAAAACTTTTTTTCAAAAGAGAATGTTTTGTGGTGACAACTTATATTAAAGTTACATTTTTATTTTAAATATGCAAATATTGAAACTAGCATGTGCCTCCCATTTAGAGCAGAGTAATTCATTTGTTTGTAACTAATTCTTCTAGATAATAACCCCAGGTTTAGATGACAACTTACAGTTTACTAAATGCCAGTATTTTTTTTATCTTCTCTGTATCTTAGAACAGTATAAAATTCCCACAGTAAATCAAATTGTGTAAGTGAATAGCTCTTCCTTGATCCTTAGAACTCCTGAGAGGGAAATCATACAATGAGGAATGAAGTAGGCTTGGCTTTTTCTCCATAAAGACTGAAAAGGAAAGGAAGGAAGAGGGAAGATATAAGAAAAGCAGGACAGAGACAACTGTCCACTGCCTAATGTTTTTCCCTGCAGGAATTGTGGTCCCCTAGTTTCCCCCATCTTCGTGAGGGCTGTATTATTTCATGTCCAGGAGATAATCCTTTTTTAAAGTATGGAGCTAAGCCCAGTGACTCATACCTGTAATCCTAGCACTTTGGGAGGCTGAGGCAGGTGGATCACAAGGTCAGGAGATTGAGACCATCCTCACCGACATGGTAAAACCCTGTCTCTACTAAAAACACAAAAATTAGCTGGGCATGAAGTTAAAGTTTAAGGAGTCCATTACTCAGTTTCAAGACTTAATATAAAGCAACCGTTATCAAGACAGCATGGTATTGGCAAAAAGATAAATACATATACATATGGAACAGAATAGGGTCCAGAAATAGATCTATATTTGAAATAATCCGTAATTGCCTCATATAGTCAACTTAACTTTGACAAAGATACAATGGTAATTCTATGGAGAAAGCACAGTTTTTTCAACCAGTAGTGCTGGGATAATTGGATGTCCATATGCCAGAAAATAAAAATAAAAGAACATATTTTTATGTTCTTCACACCTTATACATCACATATACTTCACACCTTAAATAATGATTAACTCAAAATGCTTCACAAATTTAAATGTAAAGTATGAACCTTTCAAACTTCTAGCAGAAAATAAAGGGAAAATGTGCCCAATCTTGGTATTGGCAATGAAGTTTTAGATATGACACCAAAAACATGATCCATGAAAGGAGAAATTAATTAGTTAGATTTTGTCAAAATTAAAAACTTTTACTTTGTGAAAAACAGTGTTAAAAAATGAAAAGACAAGGCATGGACTAGGAGAAAATATTTGCAAATTACATATCTGATAGAGGACTTGTATCTAAAATGTGTAAGAATTCTTTAAAATCAACAATAAGACAGCAAACAAAATCCAGTTAAAAATGGTCAAAAGACCTGAACAGACACTTCACCAAAGTAGATATAAGGATGGCAAACATGTGAAAAGATGATATTCAACATTATAGGTTGTTAGAGAAATACAAATTAAAACTACAAAGAGCTACCTCTATATACCTGTTAGAATGACTACAGTTCACAAGACTAACGATAACAAATGCTGGCCAAGAGGTGGAACAGTAGCACTGTCATTCTTTGCTAGTGGGAATGTAAAATAGTATAGTCACTCTGGAAGACAGATAGTTTCTGAGAACACTAAACATAGACTAGAGTACGACCCAGTGATGGCACTCCTAGGTGTGTTTACCTAAGTGATTTAGGTCCACCCAAACCTGCAAATGTTTATAGCAACTTTATTCATAATTGCCAAAAATGTAAAGCAACTGAGATGTCCACTCAACAAGGAAATGGATAAACTGTGTTAACTTTTAGTGATAAAAAGGAACAAACAATTGATTCACAGAACATGGATGAATCTTTAAAGCATTTTACTAAGTAAAAGAAGCCAGACCAAAAAGGTTACAAACTGTGTGACTTCTTTCACATGACATTCTACAAAAGGCTATAGAAGTAGAAAATGGACTATTGGTTGTTAGGGTTTAGGAGAGAGGGGAGTGTTGACTGCAAAGGGGATGTACAGGGGGAACTTGTACAGTTCTGGGTTGGTGGAAGTTTGATGAACTTTTCATTCATCAAACCCATAGAACTGTACTTTACCATAACCAAGTGATGAAGTTTAATGTCACCAGTGATTATGTCATGTGGGTGTCATGTACCCCCTTATATGATATGAAAACAAGGGTACTGCACCTCTGTGATAGTCTTTCCCAAAACTCATAACTCTAGTCTACTCATGAGAAAAACATCAGACAAACCCAAATTGGGAGTTGTCCTACAGGTTATCTCATCAATACTCATGACTGTGAAGGTCATGAAAAGCAAGGAAAGACAGATAAATAGACCAGAGGAGACTGGGAAGACATAGCAACTGAATGCAGTGTGGTGTCCTAGATTGGATCCTGGAACAGAAAGGGGACATTAATGGAAAAACTGGTGAAATTTAAATAAAATGTTTTGTTTAGTTAACAGTAATCTTCCAGTGTCAGTTTCTTTGTTTTGACAAATGTACCATGATAATATGTTAACAATGAGGAAAACCAGGTGTCTGGTATATGGAAACTCTCTGTACTACCCTTGGGACTTTACTGTAAATCTAAAATTACTCAAATATAAAAAGGTCACTGGGGAAAATAATAAGTCAGTTATCACTGTCAAGTATAACTCAGAGTTTAAGATGGATTGAGGAATGGAAGAATTTCTAGAGTATATACATTAGGTATTAGAGAAAGAGGAGGTAATTTTCATAATCAGTTTTTTTCCAGTAGCAAAATGCCATCTCAAAAAAAAAAAAATTGATCTCATGGTGGTAGAAAGTAGAATGGTAGTTACTAGAGGCTGAGAAGGGTGTATGGGAGGGGTTCCTGGAAGAGATGAAGACAGGTTGCTTAATGGGTATAGACATACAATTAGATGAAATAAGTTCTAGTGTTTGATAGCATAGAAGAGTGGCTGTGGTTAACAACAATATATATTTCAAAATAACTGGAAGAGAAGATTCAAATGTTCTTGACACAAAGAAATGATGAATAATGTTCAGGCTGATAGACATACTAAGTACCTTGATTTTGTCCTTACACATTGTATGCATGTATCAAAATACCACGTGTGCCCCATAAATATGTACAAATATTATGTATCAATAAAAGGAGATCTGAAATTTATGAGCAATAAAATTTTTAAAAGAACGTTTACCTTCTAAAAAGTAATCATATGCAAATTAAAAGTAGAATTTATTCCTTTTACCTTTCTGTTCCTAGGTGATACATTGCATGCAACTGGATCCTGCAAGAATCGTTTATCAGGAAATTCTCTTGCTGGTACTTTATTTCGGTGGGAACAAGATGAAATACCAAGGTTAGTTAATGTTTTAAAGGAAATGAAAACTTTACATATATCCTAGTTGTGGTCAGAAATCAGTGGTTACCGTTATTAAATTTTAGCCTTTTATTGTATTAAATCTTTTTAATCTATATGCTTCTCAAAAAAAGCAAATCTCAACATTAGTGTGTTACAGGGAATAAACAATTTAAAAAATAGACCATAAAAATGTATCAAGTTATTACCTAATTAACAAAAGGAACACAGGGTAGATGTTGTTATACTTTTCTGCAGCATTCATCTTCATGCATTCTAATTTGATATCCTATAACTTGTCAAGTAAAAAAATTATATTTATGATAAAATAGGAATTTAAAACAAAAAGTAAATATTTTAAATAACCCCTAACATTTATAAATATTGAATATGTAATAAAGTATTTTGACATGCTCTGTTTTTGAAATATAATTTGTAATTTCTTTGTTTCATTATTGATTAGACTTTTTTGGACACAATGTACTCCAAATGCTTGAATTTTTCTATTAGAAAGCAGCTATGTATCAGTTTATGCAAATTTTTTACTCCTACTTTTTTTTAACTACTGGTGATGATTTTTAGTTCTCCATAGGAAAGCCTTGTGTTCTGAATGTCTGAAGTAGTTTTGTAATAAAGGCAAGTTGGAAATTTCTGCTGTGAGATTATATTTTTTGATGTTACTGTTTCCCTCCTTTCTCTCAAATGTGCCACTTCTGGAATATTCATCCTTGATATTTCCAACATAAATATTTCAAATCACCAAACTCTTTCATATAAGAAAACTGTTGATTATAAACTTCTAAAAATCTGATACTTCAATTTGTGTTAAATTGTATGAATGAAGAGGACAATCCACATTTTGTTGTTGTTGAGACAAGGTATCGCTCTGTTGCCCAGACCAGAGTGCAGTGGCGCAATCTCGGCTCACTGCAACCGCTGCCTTCTGGGCTCAAGTGATCCTCCCACCTTAGCCTCCCAAGTATCTGGGACTACAGGTTCATAACACCATGCCTGGCTAATTTTAAAAATGTTTTTATAGAGATGAGGTCTTACTAAATTGCTTAGCCTCACAAGTATCTGGGACTATAGGTGCATAACACTATGCCTGGCTAATTAAAAAAATTTTTGTTGTAGAGATGACGTCTCACTATATTGCTCAGGCTGGGCTCCCAAGCTGAAGCTGGGATCACATGCCTGAGCCACCAAGCCCAGCTCACGGTCTACATTGAGAATATTTTTTCTGAAAGAAAAAGGGATATACTCTGATTGGTTGGCTAATATATTTCTTCTCTATTAGTGGTGAAAAGATATGTGTGTATGTGTGTCTAAATATAAACCTATGAGTACATATATATGTTATTTGAGTTGTAAAAATTCTGTGGTTTAACAAACTAAAATAATAATATTCCATGAATATTTCCTTTAAAATAGACAATGGAAAATGAGGTTTTGCTAACATGTTTTTCTTTCTTTCTTTTTTTTTTTTTTTTTTTTTTGAGATAGCGTCTTGCTCTGTCGCCAGGCTGGAGTGCAGTGGCGCAACCTCGGCTCACTGCAACCACCACCTCCTGGGTTCAAGCAATTCTGCCTCAGGCTCCCGACTAGCTGGAACTACAGGCACGCACCACCATGCCTAGCTAATTTTTATAATTTTAGTAGAGAAGGGAATTCACCATGTTGGCCAGGATGGTCTCCATCTCATGATCGGCCTGCCTCAGGCATGAGCCACTGTGCCTGGCCCATGTTTTTCTTAAAATATTAAAAGGTGTTTCAAGGCCACGGCGCAGTAGCTTACATCTATAATCCGAGCTCTTTGGGAGGCCACAGTGGGCAGATCACCTGAGGTCAGGAGTTCAAGACCAGCCGGGCCAACATGGTGGAAACCCTTCTCTACTAAAAATACAAAAATTAGTCCTGCGTGGTGGTGCATGCTTGTAATCCCAATTACTTGGGAGCCTGAGGCAGGAGAATCACTTGAACCCGGGAGGTGGAGGTTGTAGTGAGCTGAGATCGCACCACTGCACTGCAGCCTGGGCAATGGAGTGAGACTCCATCTCAAAAACAAAAAAAAAGTGTTTCAAATTAAAAGTTAGTGAAATATGTCATCACCCACTTTCTAGTAAAATTATCCCCTTTTCACTTGGTGTCCATTTTTGTACAACGCCTAAATTTTGAAATGAGTAAACTAGGATCCACACTCGATGTTATCTCTGCATTCTGTTGAGCAGGGTTAATTATGTGGTGTCTTCCTTATCTTCTCTTGGGGCACTGATGAAAAGCAAATGCTTTTGAGTCAAAGATCATGAATGGGAAACAATCTTTTGTAGTTCTCATAAAAATTAATGACCTTGTGGTATCATTACTTTTCCTAGCTACGATCCTACTGTTGATCATTCATGTAGTTTATCAATTCTGTAGTTATGAAGAATTTTAAAGTATTTCCCAGCTCCTCAGTAGTTGAGGGCAGGAAGAACAGTGAGTATCATTTGCCCACTTCTCAGTGTGCTTGCCTTCCCTTATTTCTTATTGCATGTTCTCCCTCATTTTTTTTGAATACTGAAAAAGATGTCTCTAGGCAACTGATTTCATATGTGTATGGTTTCTTATGCATCCCTCTGTGGTCTTTAGATTATCTTATCCCATTCTGCCCAGGGTATGACCATATGCTAAAACATTTTATGTTCGTTATATATAAAATATTATGAAACAAAATATGTAGAATATGCTGCAAAAGGATCTTAATAGGGTTGTCAGTATAATATGTTTTATATTTTGCTCATCCTATTTTTCATTATGTATACACATACATTATCAGTTTTGTCATGAATAATTGTGAATTAATATACCAGGTTTTCTGGTTACCAGCTAAACATAAGATAATTGTATAAGTAAGAATAATCTTACAAAGCTTGCTCTCACATAATTACTATGTTCTTTGTATCTTTTTATTGCAGCTCTTTAGTATTGGAAGGTGTTGAACCACAGAGTACATGTGAATTAGAAGTGGATGCTGTAGCTGCTGATATCTTAAATCGTCTGGACATAGAAGGTTCATATACGATTATTCTAAATACATGTTTTTATTTTTTAAAATTAATGATTGGCCGAGTGTGGTGGCTCATGCCTGTAATCCCAGCACTTTGGGAGGTTGAGGTGGGTGGATCACGAGGTCAGGAGATCGAGACCATCCTGGCCAACATCTGGACACTCTGTCTCTACTAAAATACAAAAAAAAATTAGCTGGGCTTGGTGGTACACGCCTGTAGTCCCAGCTACTCGGGAGACTGAGGCAGGGGAATCGCTTGAACCCACGAGGTGGAGGTTGCAGTAAGCCGAGGTCACACCACTGCACTCCAGCCTGGTGATAGAGCAAGACTCCATCCTCCAGCCCCCTGAAAAAAAAAAAAAAAACAATGACCGAAGTAGAGTAGAAAAAGTAGGAAAGAAAACATTACAAGGGAACTAAGATGCTATAGAAGGAGGATACAAAATGTTGTGAATATTGCTTCTATACTGCTGATGAGATAGTAATTAATTTTGGTTTATGTTTTTATCCAAGTGAGTATATTTGAATAGATATACTAAAGTAAGTGTGACACTAAATTAAATTAGTCAACGTAAAGCAATTGAATATACTCTGCCTTTTAATTTCTTAATTTTTAGATTATATATCAGCAAGGGGACTCTTAGGTCTGTTGACTATCATCAGATGTTTGAATTTTATTCATTTGCTGGGTTTTTGGGAACCACTAGGAAGAAATCTAAAAAAGGAGTAACATAGTAAGTGTAGGTTGGGATAATTTGTCCACTTTATTACACAAAATATGTGATTGGTTTTTTAAAAGGCAATATTTATTAAAGTTTAGATTTTTTTAGGCAAGTATTTTTTACTTTGACTCTTGTAGTATTGAAGTATTATTGTGATTACAGCTCAAATTGGTGGAAACCCTGGTCTACAGGCCATATGGGAAGATGAAAAGCAACGGCGAAGAAACAGAAATGAAACTTCTCAAATTAGCCAACCTGAGTCACAAGGTATAAACCTAATAGTGCTCCGATTATTCTTTTAAACCAATGGTCATTGAGTTCTTCCTTTGACGTTACAGTTTACTTTTCAAATGACCTTTATATTTTCTGTGTATTTTTCTTGTTGTCATTGCTGTACAGCCACTATTTATCTTTACAGCTGGCTTTAAATTGTCACTTACCTCTCTTTCCATAAGAAGCTGACATTTTTACTGTTCTTTGTTTTTAGTGTACCTTGTCCTCTTGCCTCACTTTTTTGTTGTTTTCATTCTTTAGTATGTTCTAGCCTTCTGTGTTTCCAAATGAGGTATAGAAAACTCACAGAAGATCATGAATCTCAACTTAGAAACACTGTTTAGTACATTAAGCTTTGAAAATGTAGCCACTGAAATGCTGCCCTCAGTTTATTTTCTAAGTACGTCATATAAGCTCTCACTTTGTTCGTCATGTACAACTCTAAAGAAATACTCATATTTATTATTAAATGCTGCCACATTCAAAAAGAATTTGAGGGGTTTCAAATAATACCATGGATACAACAAATTTTAAAAATAAAGGTAAAGGAATAAAAGACGTCACTCAAAAGGCAGATATATTATTTCAAAATACAGCAGTAAGCCTATATTGAAGTTCAATTAAACTTGTTATATCTTGGGCCCTAAAAATGTTTTGATAAACTGAGTGCCTTTTATACTTTTTAAAATAGAATGTATTTCATAAGGGGAAAATTTCTAGTTTTAGGATATAATATATTTGTAGGTAGAGAACAATTTTTCTGTTTTAGATTTACATTATAATTATAGAACTGGAACTGACTTTAAGTGCCTAATTTTATAACTTTAGTAACAACATTTTTCTTTTGTGTGATTCTATAATAAAACTACATTTAGGTTGTGTTATATGTATCTATAGAAAAATAGGAAATTGCTACCATTTTTAAAGCTACTTTAGGAGAAGGGAAAATATTGTATTTATTTGCTCTCTACATTTTTTTAATGCACTTTTAAAATTCAAAGATCACAGGTTTGTGCCAGCAACAGAAAGTGAAAAAAATTTTCAGAAGAGACTTCAGGAAATTCTCAAACAGAATGATTTCTCTGTGTAAGTGGTTATTTATTATAGATCTCAGAACTAATTTTATTCCTTTGTTATCTAGTCTGTTATAAAGGATATGTTTTAATTAAGCAGAACATTATCAGGATCTGTGGACTACAGCGATGGATCCCAGGAGTTCTCTGCTGAGTTAACTTTGCACTCTGAGGTTCTGTCTCCTGAAATGCTTCAGTGTACACCAGCCAATATGGTAGAAGTTCACAAAGACAAAGAGTCAAGCAAAGGTAAGATTTTCTTTTCAAGTATACAGAAACTACTAGAACAGATATCTAGCACTGAGATGTTAATATTTGATTGAGTTTGCTAGGGTTTTTTTTTCGCTAAGAAATAAACATTGTGGATATAGCAAAAATTTCTCCCATTCTGTCACGTTTTCTGTATCTCTAAAGGTAAGCAGTATCCTGAAGTTAGTGCAAACTGTTACCATATATAATTTTATATTTTCTTACAATGTTTGCCCACCATATATACCATTGTTTTAAGTTTTAAATTTTACATAAGTGGTGTTCTATTTAGCTTAGATGAAGCAACTTGCTTCTTTCACTCATATTTTTAAGCAGCTTGAAGTTTAATTTTCATAGCATAAAATTCACTCATTTTAAGTGTTTAACTCAGTGATTTATAGTAAATTTGCTAAACTGTGCAAATATCTGCACAATCCAATTTTAGAATGTTTCCATCAGCCCAGAGGATCCCTTGTGTCCATTTGCAGTTATGCCTGTTTCCACCTCAAGCCCCAAGTAACCACTAATATATATGGGCCTTGTCTATACTGTGTATCATGTAAGTGAAACCATACAATATATAGTGTTTCATGTCTACCTTCTTTTACTTAGCATAATACTTTTAAGATTTATACATGTTGTAGTATCTATCAGTGTGTATGGAGAAATCACATTTTGTTAATCAATTTATCAGTTGATCAACATTTGAGTTGTTTTCACTTTTAGCTGGTAAGAATAGTCCTGCTGGCAGGGCACGGTGGCTCACGCCTATAATCCCAGCACTTTGGGAGGCCAAGATGGGTGGATTACATGAGGTCAGAAGTTTGTGACCAGCCTGGCCAACATGGTGAAACTCCATCTCTACTAAAAATACAAATATTAGCCAGGCGTGATGGCACACACCTGTAATGGCTACTCAGGAGGCTGCAGCAAGAGAATGGCTTGAATCTGGGAGGCGGAGGTTGCAGTGAGCCAAGATCGTGCCAGTGTACTCCAGCCTGAGCAACAGAGCAAAAACTCCATCTCAAAAAAAAAAAGAAAAAGGATAGTGCTGCTATAAGATTTTAGGATAAATATTACAAAAAGAGTTGTAAAATGATATAAATAGTAACAAACGAAACAGTTTAAGAATAAACTTCACTGAAAGATTACCTTTGCCAAGCAAAAGAGGGCAAGTGGTAAATTTGTGTTAAATTTTTAGATAAACTTCCAAGCTGGTTTTTTTTTTTTTGTTTGTTTTTGTTTTTGTTTTTTTGTTTTTTTGGAGACAGAGTCTCACTCCATCACCAGGTGCCAGGCTGGAGTGCGGTGGCGCGACCTCAGCTCACTGCAACCTCCACCTCCTGGGTTCAAGCAATTCTCCTGCCTCAGCTTCCCGAGTAGCTGGGACTATAGGCGCGCACCACAATGCCCAGCTAATTTTTTTGTATTTTTAGTAGAGACGGGGTTTCACTGTGTTGGCCAGGATGGTCTCAATCTTTTGACCTTGTGATCCGCCCGCCTCGGCCTCCCAACCAAGCTGGTTTTAAAGTGACAGCAGTGTTTTACTTTTCCACCAGCATGGAATGTTTCTGTGGCTCGACATCCTAACTAAATCTTATTATTGTCTGTCTTTTTAATGTAGCCATCCTAGTGTGTGACATAGAATCTTACTGTGGCTTTAATTTTCATTACCCTCATTACTAATGATGTTGAGCATCTTTTATGACAACATTGTAACTTTGAAATTTATCCTTTTTCATTCTTTTTAGCTGCTGATTACTGTTCATTTTGAAACTAAACAACAGTGTTACCTACTTTCCTACAAGTATTAGATGGTCTTTACTTTTGCACTTAGTGCTCTGTCTCCCTATGGCTATGTGCTGGAGTTTCTCTACCAAACACATATAGAAGAGTGATTGCTAAATGTTAGGGTATATGCATTGTACTTTACCTAATAGCATCTGTTCTAACAGTTTTTCTATCATGCAATTAGCTTATATGTGATTGGTAAACAAGACAATAATAAAAGTTTTATTTAGAAGTCACATTGTTTCATATGCAATTTTACTAGGTAGGCAAAGCCTCAACATTTGATAGTATCAAATAATAGTGTCTCTGCATTTCAATCTGCATTTTCTAATTGCTAATGAATTTGAGCATCTTAAAAGGCCGTTTGGGTTTCTCTGATAATTGATTACTCATGTTCTTTGCTCATTTTCTGTTGAGGATTTCGTCTTTTTCTTATTTGTAGGAGTTCTTCATATTTTTTTCTCTCTCTTTCTTTTTGAGACAGAGTCTTGCACTGTTGCCCCAGCTGGAGTGCAGTTGGCGCAATCTCGGCTCACTGCAACCTCAACCTCCAAGATTCAAGCGATTCTCTGGCCTCAGCCTCCCAAATAGCTAGGATTACAGGCATCTGCCACCATGCTCAGCTAATTTTTTGTATTTTTAGTAGAGATGGGGTTTCACTATGTTGGCCAGACTAGTTCCAAACTCCTGACCTCATGATTCATCCACCTCAGCCTCCCAAAGTGCTGGGATTACAGGTGTGAGCCACTGTGCCTGGCCTGAGTTTTTCATATTTTCTAGGTATTTTATCAGTTATACTTATTGTAGAGGTGTTTTCTCTCCATCTAGGCTTGTCTTGTAAAAATCTTCAAAGAGAAATGTTAACTTATTTTTCCCCTTCTTGCTCCCATTTTAAAAAAAAGTTATCCTTGGAGTTTTACATGTCTTCAATGTTAATGTCAAGTTTGCAAATAGTCCTTTATGGTTTAGTTTTGGTATGCAATTTATGAGACCTTCCCTACCCTGATGTAATGAAAATTTTCTCTTATTCATTTTAAGCCTTACGTGTGCTTACAATTTGGTTTTTCACATTTAGGTCTTTAATGCATCTGAAATTTTACGTTTTATTTTTTAAATTTTTGTGGGTACATAGTAGGCATATATATTTTTGGGGTACATGAGAGATTTTGATACAGGTATACAGTGTAATAATCACATGAGGGTAAATGGAGTGTCCATAGCCTCAAGCATTTATTTCTTTGTGTTACAAACATTTCAATTATACTTTTAGTTCTTTTTAAATGTACAATAAATTATTGTTGACTGTAGTCACCCTGTTGTGCTATCAAATACTAGAGCTTATTCATTCTATTTTTTTGTACTCATTAACCATCCATCCTTCCCCATCCTACCCTACTTCCCTTCCTAGCTTCTGGTAACCATCATTCTACTCTCTATCTCCATGAGTTCAATTGTTATTAATTAGCCTCCACAAGTGAGTGAAAACATGCAAAGTTTGTCTTTCTGTGCCTGGCATATTTCACATAACATAATGTCCTCCAGTTCCATCCATGTTGTTGCAAATGGCAGGATCTCATTCTTTTTATGACTGACTAGTACTCCATTGTGTAAATCTACCACATTTTCTTTATCTGTGTATCTATTGATGGGCACTTAGATTGCTTCCAAATCTTGGCTGTTATGAATAGGACTGTAATAAACATGGGAGTGTAGATATCTCTTCGACTTGACATATCAATTTCATTTCCTTTGGATGAATGTTGAGTAGAGGGATTACTGAATTATATGGTAGTTCTATCTTTAGTTTATTAAGGAACTTCCATACTGTTCTCCATAGTGGCGGTACTAATTTACATTTCTACTAACTGTACAAGAGATCCCTTTTCTCCACATCATTGCCAGCATTCATTATTGCCTGTCTTTTGGATAAAAGCCACTTTTACTGGGGTGAGATGATTTCTCACTGTAATTTTGATTTGCATTTCTCTGATGATCAGTGATGTTGAGTACCTTTTCACCTGTTTGCCATTTATGTGTCTTCTTTTGAGAAATGTCTGTTCAGATCTTTTGCCCATTTTAAAATCAGGTTATTAGATTTTTTTACTGTTGAGTTATATATATTCTGGTTATTAATTCCTTATCAGATGGATAGTTTGCAGATATTTTCTCCCATTCTGTGGATTGTCTCTTTACTTTGGTGATCATTTCCTTTGCTGGGCAGAAGCTTTGTATGATAACTTAATGTGATCCCATTTGTCTGTTTTTGCTTTGATTGCCTGTGCTTTGGGGATATTTAACAAAGAATTCTTGCTTAGACCAATGTTCTAGGGAGTTTCCCCAATGTTTTCTTTTAGTAGTTTCATAGTTTGAGGTCTTAGATTTAAGTCTTTAATTCATTTTGATTTGATTTCTGTATATGGTGAGAGATCAGGGTCTAGTTCATTCTTCTGCATGTGGATAGCCAATGTTTTCTCAGCATCATTTACTGAAGAGATAGTTCTTTCTTTCAAGGTATGTTCTTGGCACCTTCGTTGAAAATGAGTTCACTGTAGTTATGGATTTATTTCAGAGTTCTCTATTCCGTTGGTCTGTGTGTCTGTTTTTATGCCAGTATCATGCTGTTTTGGTTACTGTAGCTCTGTAGTATAATTTGAAGTCAGGTAATGTGACCTTCAGTTTTGTCCTTTTTGCTCAGGATGGCTTTGGCTATTCAGGGTCTTTTGTGGTTCCATATAAATTTTAGGATTAATTTTTTCTATTTCTGTGAAGAATGTCATTGGTATTTTGATACCAATAGGATTGCATTGAATCTGTAGATTGCTCTGGGTGGGTGTGGACATTTTATCAGTATTGATTCTTTCAATCCATGAACATGGAATGTCTTTTCTATTTTTTGGTGTCCTCTTCAATTTCTTGCATCAAGTTTTATAGTTTTCATTGTAGGGATGTTTCACTTCTTTGGTTAAGTTTATTCCTAGGTATCTTATTTGTAGCTATTGTAAATGGGATTACTTTCTTGATTTCTTGTTCATATTGTTCACTGTTGGCATATAGAAATGCTGCTGATTTTTGGATGTTGATTTTGTATCCTGCGGCTTCACTGAATTTGTTTTTTGGTGGAGTCTTTAGGTTTTTCCAAATATAAGATCATATCATCGGCAGATAAGGATAATTTGACTTCTTCCTTTCCAATTTGGCTGCCCTTTATTCCTTTTTTTGTCTGATTACTCTAGTTAGGACTTCCAGTACTATGTTGAATAGCAGTAGTGAAAGTGGGCATCCTTGTCTTGTTCCAATTCTTAAAGAATGAACTTTCAGTTTTTCCCAGTGCTGTAAATGCACTGGGTCACAACTGAAGTCAGCATTTCTCTGGGTCTCACCGGAGGACTGCAGGAAGTACTGCCTGAGTGTCACTTGTGTATACTCATGGCCCAAGGGCTCTTTAATGAGCAAGTGATGAATCCTGCCAGGTCTGAGTCCCAAGTCTTTCTCTTCAAGGTAGCAGGATCCCTGCTGGCCCAGGGAGTGTTTAGAGATGTCATCCAGGAGTTAGGGCCTGGAATATGTGTATCACAACTCTACCTGGTATCCTGTTTTACTGTGGCTGAGCTGGTATCCAGGTTGCAAGATAAAGTCCTCTTTACTCTTCCCTCTCCTTTTCCTCTTGCAGAACAAAGGAGTCTTCTGCAGCTGTAAGTTGTGCTGCCTGGGACTGTGCAGGGGGTGACACAAGTAATTCCTTGTCTGCCCCAGTTACTCTCTCACCAGGTTGTATGTACCCCAAGTCCACTGGCTCTGAGCCCATCACAGCACTGGGACTTGTCCAAGAATTGCAGTCCTTGTGGATTAGACTGCTTTTCAAGTTTATTTAGGACCCCAAAGTGCTTTAGCCCATGGTAGTGAGGCTGGCTGGAACTCAGGTTCTGGATCATTGGAATGGGCAATTTCCCTCTGGCTGGGGCTAGTCAAATGCTGTCTTCATGGGTGCTGGCTAAATTCTATTCCATGTTGCTTTCCACTGTGACAGGGTAGCACTGAGTTCCAATGCGAAACAAAGTCCCACATTCACTGTGTTCTGTCTCCCCCAGGCACACAGATTTCTCTCTCTATGCCACAATGTCACTGCCTGAGGGGTGGACGGGGGGGGGGGGGTGCTATCAGCAATTCATGACTGTCTTTTCTACCTTCTTCTCTGCCTCTTTCCTTGATATGTTGTTAAAACCAAGTACTGTGATTGTTCTCCTGATTTTTTATTCTGATGAAGGTGCTTTCTTGTGTGGATAGTTCAATTTGGTGTTCCTGCAGGGGGTGACAATTCCTGGAGGGTTCTGTATGGCCAGCTTGCTACACTCAAATCACATTTTTTAAAAAAAATATTAAATGTCTAATTGTATCCAGACAGCTAACTTGTTATGCCAGCACATTTTTCACACAGGATTTTTTCCACACACTGAATTCTCCCATGTCTTTCATGTTCTCCCGTTTTAATATCATACAGTTTTGATTACTGTTGCTGTGTAAGATCTTGTCAGGGCAGATCTTACTCAATGTCATAATTGTCTTGTCTGTTCTTAATCCTTTAAAAAAAGCTCTCTCATGTTAATTTTAGATTGTTTTGTTTCTGTGAAGACCCCCCTTGGGATATTAGGAATTCAACAAATTTATAGACTAGTTTAAGAACGTATATCTTTCTACATACATATATGTATATGTATTTCTATATCAAATTGTCTCATCTGCAGCATATTTCTCATTTTACTTAGTCTTCTTTTATGTCCTTCAATAATGTTTTATCTTTTTTGGAAAATTATTGTATGTCTTTTGTTATATATATTCTGGGTACCTTACAATTGTTGCAGTTGTGTAAGGTTTAGCTTTCAAAAATTATATCTTCTAATTGCTGGCATTTGGAACTTCTCTGACCTTTATTTATCCATCTTGTATCCAGCAAGTTTTGATTTTTTTTTTTTTTTTTTGTAACCACCGGCATTTGAAACACCTATAGCGACTTTTATTAGTGCTGATAATTTAGATGTATTTTCCCTTGGATTTTCAATGTATATATAGAGTTATCATGTATAAATAACTATTACTTTTTTCCACGTCTTAGTGCACTGTCTAAGAATTCTCAGAATTCTCCCTTTTTAAGATTTTTTATAGATTGAAATAGTCTATTTATTGAAGATTTGGTACATCCCACCTGTAAAACCATTGTACAGTCTGGTTTTTTGGGTGGATTTTGTATGTTAGAGGGTGAGATTACAGTACGAGGTAGATTTAAACCACGATTTAATTTCCATAATTAGTATAGGTCTAAGCAGGCTGTTTTTTTTTTTTGAGTCAGATTTTTATGTCATTTTTTTTTCTGAGAAATTATCCATTTAATCTGATTTTTCCATGTTTTTGGTATAAAGTTGTTCACAGTATTATTCTGACACCTTTGGCATACCCACTTTTATTCCTGATACACTTTACTCATACTGTTGTACCGAACCGAGCATAGAAAGTTAACACCAAGACAAAAGTAGGCCAAATTGCAGGGTCTTTATTGCCGGCGACCACGGAGGACTCATGTCTCTCCAACCCGTGGCCCCAGAGGGAGGGTGTCAATACCTTTTATACCTTTCTCCCGGGTAAGGGTATGTGGCGGGGGTGGGGGTGAGGAGCCTCAGACATTCCGAGGGCTAGTGAATTCTGCAAATCACTTTCTGGGCAGAGATGAGGGTGAGGGATGGG